>VMDO01005672.1:0-109082 GCA_007922755.1 Pedetes capensis | reverse complement strand
GTGTGTGTGTGTGTGTGGTACTGGGGATTGAATCCAGGGCCTCACGCCTGCATGCTTTGCAAGTGCTGGACCACTGAGCTGCATCCCCAGTCCTTTTTTTTTTTTTTTTTTTTGACTTTCTGAGACAGGGTCTCACTAAGTTACGCAGACTGCCCCTGGTCTTGTGATCCTCCTGCCTCCCCCTCCCAAGTTGCTGGGATTACAGGTGTGTGCCACCATGCCCCGTGTGGAAATTATTTTTAAAGCAATTGATAGCACATCTTTTGGTAATAAATTTAAGAAAAACCCAGTAAGAAAACATACCCAGACTGAAAAGTATGAATGATAAGTAAGGAAGAAGGTTCCCAAATGGATTTTAATTTAAGAGCAGGTAGGATTTTAAAACCATTGAGAATAAAGAGAGAAAAAGAATTTAGTCTTGGCCCAGAGAGAAAGCTAGTGAAATTTTGATAATTAAAATAGGTTTTCCAGCTATTTGCAAAATGAGTACCATGAAAAATGATGAGTTATTCTTTATGGCATTTCATAAATAATGGTTTTCAATAAAACCCAAAAAGCTAATTAATTTTATATTAGCACATTGATGTGGGTACAATCCTTTTGAAATATTTTGTACCTAAAATTTATGCTGAATTATAATTTACCAATTGTATCTGTCATGTTTTGTTTGTCTATTTTATTATTTGGGGCAAAGAAATCACAGATTTCTGACTCAGGTATACATTGAAGAGAAGATATCTGCATCTAATAATGATTTATTATGTAGAAATTAAATTGAGACAAAATTCAGAAGAGATGCTTTTGGTGCCAAACACTTATTTTCATAATATCAGTCACTATAAGCTTAATGTCTACTAGTACCATTCCAAAGTGCCTCAGGAGAAGACCAACAGCAGAGAAAAGAAATACATTTTTCTTGCCATGTCTACTTTGTCTTGACACGAGAACAATGGCTTGTGCTGTGAGATGGACTGCATTATACTAGTTTTGAGGCTGAATATTTTCATGTCATTAAAAATGTCACTTAAATTCAAGCCAAAAAATAAAGCATGATTAAATTAATAGTAATAATACAAACAAATAATATGTATAGGGTGCCTGTTATGAGTTAGAATAACACATGTGTACATATTCAATTACACTAAAAAAATTCCATATATTCTGTCACTTTCCTGTACTGTGTGTGTGTGGGGGGGTTACATGTTGCTGTGATGCTGAAAGCTTTACCACTGGTATTTCAGATACAGCAGGGTCACTGATGGTGGACAGGTTTCATCTGAGCATCCAGACTAAAACAGACTAGGGAGAAGGATCCAACAGCCTACTCCCAAAACGATTAGCCATTGAAAACCCTATCAATAGTAGAAAAAAACTATTAGATATAGTCCCAGAAAATTAGACTACTAGGTTGGAAGGCAGTCAAAAGATGACTGGGAAAGAGTTGTCTCCTCAAAGTATAATTGACTTTAGTGACAAGAATGGAGTAAAGCCCCAGGGACCTCCATTTGCTATTGTGGCATGACTCAAAATTAGAAGGAACAATTGTAAACATCCATTAATAATTGAAATGTGGAATGTACATAGTATGAATCTAGGAAAATTAGAAATTGTCAAAAGTGACATGGAGCATATAAACTTGACATTCCAGGCACCAATAAGCTAAAAGGGAGTGGCATTGGGCATTTTGAACCAGATAACCATGCAGCCTACTATTCAGGGCATGACAACTTAAAGAGAAATGGGGTTGTACTCACCATCAAAAAAGATTCCTCAAGGTCTTTCCTGAAGCACAATACTGTCAGTAATAGAAAAATATCCATATGTCTATGAGGAAGGCCAGTTAATATGACTATTATTCAAATTTACACACCTACCACTAAGTTGGTAAAAATCTTCCCTATCATTTTTAGCCTAAGTTGTGGGTGTGTAAATTTGAATAATAGTTATATTAACTGGCCTTCCTTGTAGGCATGTGGATATTTTACTATCACTGACAGTATTGTACTTCCAGACAGGTCTTAAGATGTCTTTTTTGATGATGAATGCAACCCTGTTTCTCTTTAATCTGTCATTCCTGACATAGTAGACCAGAGCATTATCTGGTTCAAAATGGCCCACACCAGTCCATTTTAGCTCACTGATACCAAGAATGTCCATTTTTAGGTACTCCATTTCCCTTTTGATGATTTCTAATTTTCCCAGATTCATACTATGTACATTCCATGTTCCAATTACTAATGAATGTTTACAGTTGTTCCTTCTCATTTTAAGTTGTGCTACATCAGTAAATTCCAGTCATTAAGATTGACTATACTTTGAGGAGACAACTCTTCCCTAGTTGTCTTTTGAGTGCCTTCCAACATGAGTGGCTGATTTTGTGGAACTGTATCTGACAATGTTTCTCTGCTATTCATAGAGTCTCAATGGCTAATGATTGTGCTGTCACATCCTACTCCCTAGTCTGCTTCTCAGTGTTAGACTGGAAGCTCAGCTGAAACTTGTCCACTATGGGTGACCTGGTGGTATCTTTAATACCAGTAGCAGAGTTTCAGCATCAAAGCAGCATGCAAAGTCCCACAGTGTGGCAAACCAACAGACATTTTTATGAGATTCTGCAATCTGAAATGGATTGAACATACAATCAGGATGGACTGGTAATAACTGGAGACTGGAATGTAAAGTCTGAAACAAAGAAGGGTCAGTAGTTGGAAAATATGGCCTTGGTGACAGAAATGATGTTAGAGATCACATGATAGAATTTTGTCAGACTAATGACATTTTCAATGTAAATACTTTTTTTAACTAACATAAATGGCAATTATATGCATGGAATTCACTATGCAGAAGATACAGGAACCAAATTGACTATATTTGTGAAAAGAAATGGAGGAAAACTCAATATCAAATGTCAGAACAAAACCAGGTGCTGATTGTGGATCAGACCATCAACTCCTCATATGCAGGTTGAAACTGAAGAAAATTAGAACAAATGTACAATCACTAGGTTATGACCTTGAGTATATCCACCCTATTTCAGAGACCACCCCAAAAACAGGTTTGATGCATTACACAAATGATAGAAGATTAGACAAGTTGTGGCATGACACAGAATACCTCATTCCTGAGGAAAGCAAAAGGTTATAAAAAGATAGGAAAGAGCTGAGCACAGTGGCATACACTTTTAATCCCAGTGGCTCAGGAGGAGGGGGCAGGAGGATCGCAAGTTCAAGACCAGAGGCAGTCTGTGTAATTTAGCAAGACCCTGTCTCAAAAACTAAAAAAAAAAAAAAAAAAAAAAAAAAAAAAAAAAAAAAAAAAAAAAAAAAAAAAAAAAAAAAAAAAAAAAAAAAAAAAAAAAGGGCTGGGGGGTGCAGCTCAGGGGTCCAGCACTTGCAAAGTATGCAAGCACAGAGGCCCTGGGTTCAACCTTCAGTACCGCTCTCCACCAAAAAAAAGACAGAAAAAAAAGACCCAATTTACATGTCAAAAGAGACTCCAAAACTTGCCCTTGAACATCCAGCAGCTAAAGTAAAAGGAAGACATTAGGAAGTTAAGGAACAAAACAGAAGATTTCAAAAGGCAGCTTAAGAAGACAAAATCAAATATTATAATGGTATATGTAAAGAGCTGGAGATAGAAAACCAAAAAGGAAGAACACACTCTGTTTTTATGAAGCTTAAGGAATTAAAGAAAAAATTCAAGTCTCAAGTGGCAATATTGAAGGACTTTACAAGGAAACTATTAAGCAGCACAGGAAAAATCAAAAGAAGATGGAAGGGACTTGAGTTAAGATGGTGGACAGATAGCACACACCTTCTGTCCGGGAGAAGAGGGAAGCCTTGATTAAGGGTTTGGAGCTCACATTGACTAGATAGAAATAGTGATAGTTTAGATTGGGAGATAGTGGAAGAAGCTGGATGAACATTGAAAGCACGGATCTGGCTCCTGAGGACTTACAGAGGACAGCAGCTGGGTCGCCATTCTGCCATTTCGCCATCATGCAGACGGCAGATAGAATCCCGGAGACTCAGAGGGGACTTCGCACACACATCCATCTCAGAGGGGCCGGGCCCAACACAGAGTGCAACCTTAATATCACACAGTCACCCCACCCACAGGACACAAACTACAAGTTTTGGGTGAGTCAGTTTGAGGTGACACACAGAATCACCATCCCTAGTGGTGCACACTGTGCAACCAGAGATGCTAGGCTGATGTAGGACCCTCACACAACAAAACAGGGATCAGATCCATGAGAGTGGACATGCGAGGGGGCAGGGAGTCATCACAGAGCGACCTGGGAAACCGGTGCCAGCAGTGTGCGACCACAGCTGAGACTGAGCTCCCTCCCTTCTGTTGTTGTGGGACAGTTGTGCAGATGCGATCTCCACAGACATATGGGCACACATACACCTGGGTCCCAGACACACCAGAGGTAATTCAAAGTCATCCCACTGCACTGTAGAGTAGGCTAGGATCTGTGGAGGTGACTGAGTCCCACACAGGCAGAGTGCACATTTTTGGCAGAGCCTCGCATCACAATTAGTCCCAAAGCAGTTTTGAACATGATCACCTAGCACCAAAAGACCTGCTGCAGATTCCTCCTGGGGCAGTTGGATATCATCCCGCCCACTACAGAGGGAGAACTGAAGAGCCCACAAGGGGATCTGGACCTCCCAAGTGGACTCCCAAATGGATGGAAAGCCCAGCAATAAAAATCTACAATAGCAGCCATATTCCCTCCATGCTGTAGGCTTTGGGGTGAAAATCTCCAATTTGGGGAATTGGCATCCGAAATATGTGGGACAGGGAGAACTCCAGGGAGGCCCCCACAGATTCCACTGCCTCCCAAATAATATAATAGACACAGAATATTTCATGGAAGAGAGTCTATGGGCACTCAGTGTCCCACTTAAACCCAGGACATTGTGGGGCTGCCCACCATATCCACTCGATAGATGGAACCTTCACAGAAGCACTGTACCCTAAAGAAGCCTGGTTCCATGGACTGTGTGAAAACACTGCCACCCTATGTTCTGCAGTGTTCACTTTATCCTCCAGTGTTCACTTCATCCTGTGGAACTATGTGTCCACAGTTCAGACACCACTTGAGAATATACAAGTGGGATTTTTGGTTGGTTGTTTGTTTTTTGTTTCTTGTGATTTTTTTTTTTTTGTGGTACTGGGGTTTTGAACCTGGGGTCTTGTGCCTGCATGTTTTGTAAGTGGTGGCCCACTGTGGTGACCCCCAAGCCCATATTTTTTACTTTTTGAAACAGGGTCTCACTAAGTTACACAGACTGCCTCTGATCTCAAACTTGTGATCCTCCTGCCTATGCCTCCTGAGCTGCTGGGATTGCAGGCATGCACCACCATGCCTGGATACAAGTGTTTTTATGTGTGTGGGGAAGCATATATGCCTGTTTTTTTCTATTTTCTTCTTTCTTTCTCTCTTTCTTCTTTTATTCTTTTCCCTTTTTCTAATCTCCTTCTCTTTTTCTTATGCTTTTCTTTCTTTAGCTTTTCTTATGCTTTTATTTCTTTTAGTTAATTATTTTACCCTTAAGTTTTAGACTTAATTTTAATTTTGACAGTAATTTCTATTAGTCTCTGTCCTCTACCTCCTCTTTCCCCCTCTTCTGTCACCAGATCCTCCCATTTCTCACCCCACAGAAGAGAAACAGAATCTATTGCCGCCCAAACCCCTAGCCCCTATGGAGTAGGGCTGGTGAACTAGAGTAAGAGCCCCTTAGACCAAACAGTGGAGGAACTATGTGGCTTACAAGGTCAAATAAGCACCAGAGATTCAGCACCACACAACCTCAAAGGAATAGCAGAGGGAGAAGTTCTACACACTCAGAAGAGATGAATTCTATTTCCCAGGCCATATTATGGGCAAACAAAGTAAACCTACAAGAAACACAAAGGGGTAGGATGGATTGGAAGGCCCCACAGACCAAAGCCCCCCAACAAATTCCTCCAGTGAATCTCAATACTTAGAGATCTCTGAATTGGAATTTAGAGTTATGGTTATAAACATGCTAAGAGAAAATAAAATGAATACTACCAGCACCCTTGAAATCCTTGAAAAGAAGGTATCTCACCTGGCATCCATCCTATCCTCCCAGCTAGAAATGATAAGGAAAAATTAAGCAACAATCATTGAAATGAAAACAAAAATAAATGAATTTAATTCAGCTAAAGAATCTTCTTCATCAAGACTAGATGAATCTGAGCTGAGGATTTCCAATTCTGAAGATTTCAAAAATGAACTTAAATACAAACAGTCAGAAATGGAATCAATAATAAAGCTATTAAAAAAGATTTCCAGAATAACTCAGATAGAATTAAAAAATAAACCTTAAGAATTCAGGGAATCCCTGAAGGAGAGGAAAGATCCACCAGAGGCCTTCAAAATCTAGTATATGATATCCTCAAGGAGACCTTCCCAGAGATAATACAGGATATGGGTACTTATACAACTGAAACATTTAGGACTCCATCAAGGGCTGATGAAAATAGGTCATTCCCAAGACATATTATCACTTGAATGCTGTCATTAGAAACCAGAGAGGCTATCCTGCAAGCAGTAATGCAGAAACCCCTTATTTCATATAAAGCAAAACCTATTAAAATTACTGCAGACTTCTCCATATCAACAATGAAAGCTAGAAAGGAATGGTTGCAAGTGATTCACATCCAAAAAAAAAAAAAAAAAAAAAAAAAAAAAAAAAAAAAAAAAAAAAAAAAAAAAAAAAAAAAAAAAAAAAAAAAAAAAAAAAAAAAAAAAAAAAAAAAAAAAAAAAAAAAAAAAAAAAAAAAAAAAAAAAAAAAAAAAAAACCTCCAACCAAGATTAAAATATCCAGCAAAATTATCTTTGAAAATAAACGAGGAGTATAAGACATTTAATGATATTGATGCATTTAAATGATTTGTACCCACCAAACCAGCTCTGCAGAGGATTGTGAACCAATTACCACATCCACGAGTGATAAGACAACCCAATATAGGAAATCAAAGAACTGGTTAGCTGAAATGAGTGCAACCCAAAGAAAGGAACAATGCAAACATGATTCATAAACCAGTAACAGGTAATGATTGAATATATAACAATAAATACTACTCAATAATCACTATTAACATAAATGGTCTTATTTCACCAATTAAGAGACAGAGACTAGATAATTGAATGAAAAAAACATAAACCATCAATATGCAGTATTCAAGAAATTCATCTAACTCACAAAGACTGTAATAAACTGAGAGTTAAGGGCTGGAAAACTGTATATAAAGTGGGGGAGGACAAAAAAAAGCAGGCATTGCAATTCTAATTTCAGATAGATTAAATTTGAATCCAAAACTAATTAAAAGAGACAAAGAAGGACACTACATTTTAATAAAAGGAACAATCAATCAGGAAACAATAATGCTCCTAAATATTTATGCCCCAAACACTGGGGCACCTAGCTTTATAAGACAAATTTATGGAATATAAAGAACTTTATTGGAGCAGAATCAATAATAATGGGAGACTTAACCTATCTCTTGATTTTTGTCAAGAGATAGGTCATCAAAACAAAAAGTCAACAGAGAAACATCAAATCTAATCTCCACCCTACATCAGTTGGATCTCACAGGTATATACAGAATATTTCATCCACACGATGTGAATACACATTGTTCTCAGCTCGACATAGAACGTTTTCTAAGACAGATCCTATGCTAGTTCATAAGAACTCCCTCAACAAATACAAAAAAGTAGAAATTATCTCCTGTTCCTTATCAGATCATAATGGGATAAAATTGGAGCTCAAGAGCAAGAATAATTCCAGAAACGTTGCAAACTCATGGAGGCTGAATAATACACTGGTGAATGACCAATGGGTTGTTGATGAAATCAAAATGGAATTTAACAAATTCCTGCAATCAAATGAACATAAAAACACATCCTACCATAACTTATGGGATACAGCAAAGGCAGTTTTAAGAGGGAAGTTTATAGCATTAAATGCCTTCATCAATAAGATAAAGAAGAGCCAAATAAATGACCTAATGATGCATCTTAAAACACTATAAATCCAACAAAAAAATCAATCCTAAAATGAACACCCAAAAAGAAATTACAAAAATAAAGGGAGAAATATCTCAATTAGAATCCAAAGAGATAATTCAAAAAATTAATAAGACTAAGAGCTGGTTCTTTGAAAAGATTAATAAAATAGACACTCCTCTGGTGAACCTCATTTTAAAAAAAAGGAAAAAACTAACATAGTGTGGATTATGAAAGAAAATGGGTCCATAACCACAAACTTCAATGAAATACAGAAAATCATCAGGGATTACTATGAGAGATTGGATTCCCAAAAATATGAAAATGCAGAAGAAATGGAAAAATTAATTTACACATATGACCTACCAAATCTAACCCCAGAAGACATAACTGACCTAAACAAGCCCAGTACATTTACTGAAATAGAAAAGGTAATAAAAATCTCCCAACAAAGAAGAGCCCAGGCCCTGATGGGTTCACAGCAGAATTTTACCAAACTTTTAAAGAAGATATAATACCTGTCTTCCTCAAACTATTCCAAAAAATAGAAAACAAGGGAACACTCCCAAATTCATTCAAAGAAGCTACCATCACCCTGATACCTAAACCAGGAAAAGATTCATCTAAGAGAGAATTATAGACCCATCTACCTTATGAATCTAGATGCAAAAATATTTAATAAAATTCTGGCTAATGGAATCCAGCAGCATATGAAAAAGATTATTCACCATGACCAAGTGGGATTTATACCACAGATGCAAGGCTGGTTCAACATATGGAAATCAATTAATGTAATCCAACATATCAAGAAACTGGCAAACAAACGCCACAAGATCATCTCAATTCATGCTGAAAAGGTCTTTGACAAAGTGCAACACCTTTTCATGATAAAAACCCTGGAGAAGATAGGTGTAACAGGCAAATACCTTAACATCATAGAAGTCATCTATGACAGACTTACAGCCAAGGTTATATTAAATGGAGAAAAACTGAAACCATTTCCTCTAGGGTCTGGAACAAGACAGGGATATCCATTCTCTCTTATTCTGTTTAACACAGTAATTGAAGTCCTTGCCAGGCTTTCAGACAAGAGAAAGAAATCAAAGGGATACAGATTGGCAATGAGGAGGTAAAATTTTCCTTATTCGCAGATGATATGATACTATACCTAAAAGACTCCGAAACCTCATCCAGAAAACTGTTAGATCTAATCAACTCCTTCAACAAAGTGGCAGGATATAAAATCAACACATAAAAATCAATAACTTTTCCTTACACCAACTGTAACCAGAAAGAGAAGGAAATTACAGAAACAATACCTTCCTTAATAGTCCACCAGAAGATTAAGTACTTTGGAATAAATCTGATCAAAGACCCTTCAGACCTCTACAAGAAAATTTCAAAACATTAAAGAAAGAAATCACAGAGGATACTAAAAAATGGAAGGACCTTCCCAGCTCCTGGATTGGGAGAATCAATATAGTAAAAATGGCTATCCCACTAAAAGGAATTTATAAATTTAATGTAATCCCCATTAAAATTCCATTGACAGACTTTACAGAAATAGAAAAAAAATGATATAAAATCCATATGGAATCACAAAAGACCATGTATAGCCAAAACACTCTTAAGCTGCAAAACTAGTGCAGGTGGAATCACAATCGCTAACTTTAAGCTACACTTGGGGCAGTGGTGGCAAAAACAACTTGGTACTGGCACAAAAGTAGTTGTGAAGACATGTGGAACAGAATTGAAGATCCAGAAATACCGCAACACACCTATAGCCACCTAATTTTCAACAAAGGAGCAAAGCACATAAACTGGAAACGTATAAATTTTCAATAAATGGTGCTGGGAAACATGGTCATCTGCATGCAGAAAAATGAAAACTGACCCACATATCTCAATGCACATGAGAGTTAACTCAAAGTGGATAAAAGACCTCAACATAAAACCAGAAACTTTAAAACTAATAGAAGACAGGATGGGTAATACACTCCAACATATAGGCATAGGAAAGTATTTTCTTAATAGGACTCCAATTGCTCAAGAAATTGCAACAAGAATAGATAAATGGGATCACATGAAATTAAAAAGTGTCTGCACAGCAAAAGAAACAATTAACAGAGTCAAGGAAATCCCCACTGAATGGGAAAAAATCTTTGCATCCTATATATCAGACAAAGGTTTAATTACCACAATTTATAAAGAACTTAAGAAAAAATACCAAGAAAACAAGTAACCCAATACACAAATGGGCAAAGGAACTGAGCAGACAGTTCTCAAATGAAGAGGTCCATAAAGCAATGAAACACATGAAAAACACTCAATATCCCTAGCCATTAGGGAAATGCAAATTAAAACAACTCTGAGATTTCACCTTACACCAGTAAGAATGGCCAAGATCAATAAAACAAATAACAACAAATGCTGGCGAGGTTGCGGAGAAAAGGGAAAACTCTTACCTTGTTGATGGAGCTGTAAATTGGTCCAACCACTGTGGAAATCAATATGGAGGTATCTTGAAAAACTGAAAATAGATCTACCATATGACCCAGCTATAACACTATTGGGAATTTACCCAAAGGGAGATGTGTCATCATACTACAGAGAAACCTGCATCTCCATGTTCAATGCAGCATTTTTCACAATAGCAAGGATATAGAATCAAGCAAAGTGCCCTTCAACAGAAGAATGAATAAAAAAACTATGGTACATATACACAATGGAATACTACTCAGCAATCAAAAAAATGAAATAAGGCCATTTGCAGCAAAACAGATTGAATTAGAGAAAATTATTTTAAGTGAATTAACACAAGCTCAGAAAGAGAAAAACCACATGTTCTCACTGATATGTGGGAGCTGAATCAAAATTATAAGAAGGAAAAATCCTATGCTGAGGTTGGAATATAATAAAAGAAAACTAAGAATGGTATTATTATAGATGGACTAGAAAATTCTGTAATAGTTCTGACAAGGTACAAAGAAAGTTCACTACAGAAAAAGTTTCTATCTTAAACAGAACTGGAACCCAAGGATATATAGAAAAATATTGCCATAAAAAGACAAGTAAATGGTAGAGAAGTCTTTGATGTGGGGCTTGGATGGGGCGGGGGAAGCATACAAGAGTGTAAGGGGGAACCTATATGAATAATGTACAACAAAATACATATATGGAAATGTCACAATGAAAAGCTTGTCAGAATGAATCACATTAAGATGTACATTAAAAACTTCCAATAAAAAAAGAAAACAAGTTCACCTATAGTATCTAAAAAGTGAGTCAACTGTTGTAAGCTAAAAAATGTCACAAGAGCCTACAAAAAAAAAAAGAAGAATGTGTTTCTCTGTTCTTGAGTATAGTCTTTCCAAATGTCAGATCAAGTTAAACTTTCTATACTCTAAATTGTTTTTCATCTACTTTGTTTTAGTAATTGCTGAGAAATGGGTATTAAAATCCCTAGATTGTTTAAAAAAAAAGCTGGCCCTTGAATAAGGGAGACAGGAGAAGAATTGATGGTTTTGAATTATGATACCAGAGATGAATATTCAATATACCATGGATTGCCAAAAAAGCCAACAGATCTGTTGTAGAAAAAGTGCAACCAGAGGGCTCATTGGAAGCAAAGATGGCTAGACTGCATCTTACGTATTTTGGACATGTAGTGGAAGGGACCAACCCCTGGAGGACATCATGTTTGGGACAGTGGCAGTTCTATAACAACAACAAAAAAGGGAAACCCTCAATGGGATGGAGTGACACAGTGACTGCGACAATGGGTTCAAACAAAAAAGATCATGTGTATGGCACAGTATTGGGTAGTGTTTTGTTCTGTTGTACATAGGGTTGACATGAGTCAGACCCAACTGACAACAGCTAACAACAAAAATGTAAATGTAATCCACATACATTATATAGTTAATATTGAATTTTTATAGTACATTTGTGTTGGATGCAGAGGACATACTTTGCAAGTGCTGTACCAGTGGACTGTACCCTCGGCCCATTATTTTTATTTTTATTTTTATTTTTAGTTATGGTCTTGCTCAGTTTCCCAGGCCACCTCTGACCTCAAATTCACAGTCCTCCACCCTCCGCTGCCAAATTGCTGGGATTACAGACATGCACCACTGTTCCTGGCAATTTTAATTTTTGTAGTAGCTACCTTAAGAGAAAATAAACAAGAAAAATCCTAAGAAGTAAGGCTAACATATCCCAAACATCTCCTGCATATGTAATCACCATTAAAGTTCTTAATGAGATAGTTTATGTTCTATTTTTTGTGCTGAGTTTTCTAATTCCACTGTGTATTTTATACTTACAACTCATTTTTGTTTGGACTAGCCCCATTTCAAATGCTACATGTGTGCACATGTAGTCAAAACCAGCTGTATTAGATCATGTAGTGTTAGCTACTTGGCTAATAAATTCATTAAAAGATTTGCTTCATTTAGTTCTCATGACTCTCAGAAAGAGGTAGGCTCACCATTACCCTGAATTATTGATGAGAGCATGGAGGTTGAGTAATTTCTCAAGGCCCTATAGCACATAAGTCAGGCTATGCCCCCAGGAAGTTTGACTTCAAAGTCTCTGTTACTAGGGGAAGGTCAAGGTCTATGAGGAGGAGCTGTGCCAAGAAAATGGGTAAGTCTGCTATGTAGGATCTGACATAGTAGAAAAACAGGACCCAGATGCAGGAGTTCCCAAAGAGGCATAACTGGTTTTGATCTTCTCACAAGAATTCCAGCAGTGGAGGGAGAAGAGCCAGAGTGAGCTCTGGTCTCATCCTGCTAGCTGAAGGCATCTCCTGGAACCTTAGAGTTTCTCCTGACATCTAATTGGGCCTGATCATCCTGACCTTCTTGGAAAGCAGCTGGCATGGCAGAAAATGCAATAGTTTGAGACCCAGCAGCTTTCGAATTAAGTTATGGCTCTCTCCCTTCTTGGCTGTGCAACTGAAGGCAAGTTTCATACATTTTCTGAGCCTCAACTTTTTTCAGATCTAAAAATATTCTTTCAAAATATGCTTTCCAAAGGATTGTACAGTAGACTAAATTATGTTAAGATTCTACTATATGCTCTGGAATATAGTAGTCTTTCAGTGTTATCTTATATATTGTTTTTTGGGAAAATTTGTGCTTTAGGCTGACCAACTTGGAGCTGAATTTTAACCCAGATGTTCTGCCCCTGAAATCTATAAGCTAAAGTCATATGCTATCCTACCTCTCCAGTTATATATTCATATGTATACATATGGGGTTGTGTTGGGGTTTTAGCTCTAGCCCGGCTAAGATTAGGGCCAAACCCTCAACATAACAATGTGGTCAGTGGCGTAAAGAAGGACCTTGGGAGACCTTCTGATGGTAAAACAAGGGTAGGTAAGGTTTATTGGGATACTCCCCTGATGGAGAGCAAGGAGCAAGCAGCCCCTATAGAGCAGAGCTCTATCCCTTTAAGTGCTCGCTCTAGGCCTGCAGCATGGAATGCTGCAGGCTAAGTGCTGGTACAGCTCAGCCTTAAAGGCACAGCCACAGCCACTTTTGTTCTGTGGAGGTCTGATGGTCTTGACTCTCTAGGCTTGCCTTCTTTACCTCCCTCCTTCCCAAGGATGGGAGGAATTGGGAAGCTCTTCGTGGCTTGCTAGAATCCTTCAGCTCTTCGGGGCCTCTGGGCTTGATCTCGCCGGCTTGCTAGAAGGTCTTGCTGGAGTAGGGAGTACTGGTCCAGGTGATGAGGTTCAGGAGATGGTCAGAGAGGTGAGGATCAAAGGATGAGGTTCAGTAGGGTGAAGATGGGGTCCAAGAGCCCTGCTTTTATAGGGTCCTAGAAGGGTCACATGGTGGGGTTCAGCCAATCAGGGCACACACCTGACAGGTACAACGGGTAAACTGACATACCTGCCAGGTGGGGAAAGTTATTACCTGAAAGTGGTGAGGGGAGCCAATCAAAATTAGGGTGGTTAGGGCAGGTCAAGCTGGCCGGGGGCCATCTTTGCTCACTTGATGGGAGGGGCTAGTGTGAGTGAGTGGGGTGAGCCCTGGGGTCAACTAGTGGTCAGCCCCTCAGGCTGTCATGAGGGACCCTAGTTGAGAAATATAATTTTAAAAATCCCCAACAGGGCTGCGATTTGGGTCATTTGGTAGAGTGCCACTCTGTACTCTCTGAGGCCCAGGGCTCTATCCCCACCTCCACAAAAATGGGAGAAGCACATCACAGTCCACTCCTGAACCAATCTTGAATCAATCTGCCATTAAAAACCCTATAAATAGTAGAGTAGCACTGACATAGTGCCAGGCATGGCACAGTTGAGGAGTTTTTTTACAGAAGAAGGATGTGGCAATCCACTCCCGAAGCAACCTTGAAACAATCAGCCATTGAAAACTCTATGAGGATCGCTGTGAGTCAGACCCTACTCAACAGCACCTAGCAACAATATATACACATATTTGTCTATGTATTTGTATATGTGTGCACATTTCAGTCATATCCAGATGCCTATGTGGGAATCAGAAAATTGCAACAAAAGTGACATAAATTCAATTTTTATTCTTGGCCCTTTCACAAAACCTATTAAAGGCTTTATGCTTCAGACTTATTTCAATCTGTTCTCTACTCCATAAACTAAAGAAGGGAGCAATATATTTAAAGCTTAATACATAACAATAATAATACATGCTTATCATAGAAGAAGATTGTTCTGAATTATACAAAGTAAAATATAAAGTTTCTTACTTCTGATTTTAGCCCTGAGGCAAAGACAGCTTGAAAGTCATCATTTCTGTCCTTCCAACGAAAGCCTAGACAAACTAAGAATCAATGACCTTTGTTGGACCCATCAGAAACTGAAGTACCTAAGCAAATCACCAACCCAAAATCTGGAGAAAGGAGATTCTAGCAGTCCATCCAGTCACACCTGACCTCAAACTGCAGCATGGGAGCAGTGAACAGACCCAGACTATATTGTGGTGGGTTTACCTGAGGCGGAGTGTGGACTGACAGTAAAGTGGGAGGCTCCTGGGCTGTGGTTTTAGGAATGCCCTTCTTTCATATGCTCTCTCTCCTCCCCTAGGACTCCCACCAGGTTCTCACAGCAAAGATCTGAGAAGGATCCTCATGCCTAGTGAGTCTGGAAGAGGAATGAGAAGTATAATCAAGTAAAATAGGCCAGAAACTGCTCTCATTCAGGCCCAGTCCCCAGGGTGAAAGACTTTGCCAGAGCCTTATGCTGGTTTGAAAAAGGGCTCTCCTCCCACATTGCCCTTTGTCTTCTTGTCTCACTTCGGGGCAAAAGAAAACAGTCCACAAAGTCCAGGCATTCAAGGAAAAACATTGGCAACTCTTCAACCAGACAAAGATGAGGGGGCTCAAGTAATAAAACAGGAGAAACATCTGTGAAGTTCGTAGCCTTAAGACACAAGCCCATGAAAAGACTAAAACTTTCTTAGAATATATGAGAATGTTCCTGTTCCCTCACACTTTACCACCACCACAACAGGGCTCCAATATAACACAAAATTTGTAAAACCCAAACTATAAGGAGGAAAAGTATTTAGGGAAGAGCAGAGTCAAAAAGAGAGAAAAAAATGAGGACACTAAAGGAATTTGAAGCCCTTGTTCCCTGCTGCTACAACAAACATGAAACATGACTCAACTCCTGGCCTGACTGACATCCATATATACATTGGCAATTTATTTACATTGGTTCCTACTATCCAATACATCTTGTCCAGATTTCATCAAAAAATTACAGAAAGGCAAACAAACAAGTAACAAAAAACAAATGTACACAGACAAAATATATTTTAGATGTTGGAACTAATAAAGAAATTTAAAGTAATGGACTAATATGTCAAGAGTTCTAATGGGAAAAATTAGACAAATGCTAGAACAGATAGGTAAACTAAGCAGAGAGGTGAAATCTCAAAGAGATAATTTTAAAAATGTAAGAACTCAAAACTCAGTAGTAGAAATGAATGCCTTTAATGGGCTCATCAGTAGATTCAACACAGTCAAAGAAAGAATCACTGAACTCGAAGACAGGTCAATTTAAATATTTTATTCATATGCAACATCATTGTCTATATATAAAATAATCAACAAAAAGAAATCAAAAGGAAAACTTCTGGATCTTGCAAAAAATTATAGCAAGGCTGCAGGTCTTGAGTATAAAAAAAAAATCCCACCATTGGAATTTGAATTAAAAATGCAACACCATTTACATTAGCACCCAAAAAAAGAGCAATACTTAACATACAAAACTAACAAAATATGTACAAGATCTAGATGTGACAAACCACGAAACTGTTGAAAGAAACCAAGTAAAATCTAGGTAAGCAAATGGAGATTCCCTGATTATGGATTGCAGAACTTAATATTTATAAGAGCTTTAAGATTTAGCAATCACATTCCTACATATTTACCCAACTGATTTGAAAATGTGTATCCATATAAAAACTTGCACATGAATGTTTATAGCAGGTTTATTCATAGCCACCCAAAACTGAAAATAATCAAGGTGTTTTTCAGTAGATAAATGGATAAACAAGTTACAATATATCCATATAATGGAATACTGTTCCCCAATAAAAAAATTATGAGCTATCAAGTGAGGAAAAAAACATGGATGAATCTTGAATGCATATTTTTAAGAGAAAGAAGCTAGTGGGAAAATACCACATACTTTCTGAGTTCAATTATACATCATCCTAAGAATGGTAATACTATAGTAAATCAATGTTAGTGAAGTTTCTGTTTTAACCCAAGAAACTATCCTTATGACAGGAATGCATAACATGACAAAACAATTTAACTATATTACTCATATATAAAGAAACCTTCCTAAAGTTTGTGGGGAAAATTGTTGACCTGGTAACTTTGCAAATGAGTAGAGTATAAGTGTAGGCAAAAGCAACTGTATGTAAGCCTCATAATTGAGTTGACTAAGTTTCCTTACCATGGGTGTGCATGTTATCAACTTGAAGCAATAATAAATGTATAGAGAAACTAAAGAATTTCAGTGGATGGCAGCTAGAGCCACCTCTGTTGCAGTGAGAGCTTAAGAAAGCAAGAAGAGGTTAGGATGTGGCAATGAATTAGAGTTGGAGACATCAGTATGAATTTGTGTTTATCTTAATAAAGACAAATGTTTATATATTTATGGATTGAGGTATGTACATGAATTGTTATACGCTCATATATTTCCTTGTTTTCTCATCTGAGAAAGGCCAGAAACAAGTCTCCAGCAGCAATGAGTACCTAGATATTGGTTTCTAATACCATTCACTAATGAAAGGAACCAGGGCTTCTTAAAGACTGACTCTAAGATTAAGGAAGAAAATGTGAAAGATGAGCCTGGAGCACTTTATAGTACCAGGAACTAAGGAAGTACTACACACCCACACCCACATACACACACACACACACACACACACACACACACACACACAGCATGTTAAGGGATACACAGTTCAACTAAAAGAGTTCTCAATGGCCAAAACTGGAAAAAAAATTGTACAAAAAACATGTAGTATTGAATGTAACTCAACACATAAGATAAACATGAGTCCATATTGATATAAACAATAATATAAAAAATATTGTAGTGGTGAGAATGGGTAAATCTCCAATGCAGAAGATTTCTAATAATTTGCTAATACTCCACTCTTAAGGAGATGGAGTGACATTCCCATTCCTTGAGAGTAAGCTGTACGTAGTGAATTCCTTCTAAAAATTACAGTAAAAAAGAAAATAAGGAGAAATAACTATACAATAGAAGAACTTACAGTACTATCTCAGCAAGGCAATCAAGGTCAACAGTAATATGGTAAGTCAGGTTGATATTATGTACCCTTGATATGATGTGATGAGAATGGCTCTTTATTCTATGATTCTCCTTCCAGAAAGCCATCACCCTGTCTAAACATGAAGGAAACACAAAATAACTCTTGATTCTACTCTTACTTGGTTGAATCCCCAGCACCACCAAAAGAGGAGAAGGACATGGCAGTCCACTCCTGAAGCAACCCCAAAACATTCAGCCATTGAAAACCCTGTGAGGGTCACTATGAGTCATACCTAACTCAACAGCATCTAACAACAACAAAAACAACTCTTACTACAAAATACATAATCAGGACTCCTCAGAATTGTCAAACTCATCAAATATAAGAAAGGCCTGAGAAGTTGTTACAACGACAGAATCCAAGGAAACATGACAGGTAAAAGCAATGTAGTATCCTAGATGGGATCCTGAAGGCAGAAAGGACAGTAGGTAACAATTAAGAAAACCTGAATAATCCTATGGAATTTATTTAATAAAACATACTGATTTCTGTACATTAATTGTGACAAACATACAATACTAAGGTACAATGTTAATAACAGTGGAAACTAGGAGTAGGTTAGTCTCTGTTCTTCACTCACAAGTTTTCTGTAAACCTAAAACTGTTCTAAAGTAAAAAGTTTTATAAGAAAGTAAAGGTTCTCTCCCATACCTTATAGGTAGCTACTGTCACCTTTCCTCCCAGACATAATTCCCTAAATTTTGGCACAAGTTGCCAAACATCATATTTAAGATAGACTCAACAAAATATTATCTCTAAAACAGAATTGTACTTTTAAATATATATACTGGTGATACAGAAATTATGACTACTTAATTATCTTCAATCTTGGATTCCTAATGTTGTATCCCATGGCAGAGATGACAAAAATATTTTTTAGAATTTGAGTTTGCAAATCACATTTAGATGTATAACCTTATCATATAATCCATTGAAACAATCACAACAAGTACTTATATCATTCCCAAAGCTACAAATAAGAAAACTAACTAAGGTTAATGTGGGGTGGCACATGCTGGTAATCCCAGTGTCTCAGGAGGCAGAGACAATAGGATTGTGAGTTCAAGAACAGAGGAAGTCTGCGTAACTTAGCAAGACTCTGTCTCAAGATAAAATGTAAAAAGGATGCTGGGGTGTGTCTCAGTGGTAGAGTGCTTGCAAACCATGTGTGAGGCTCTGAGTTCAGTCCCCAAGTACCACAGAAAGAAAGGAAGGAAGGAAAGAAGAAAAGAAGGAAAGAAGGAAGACTAAGATCCAATTTTTGCTCAAGGAAAATTAACCTATATGTGATAGCACTGGAACTGCAATTTGTTTTGTCTCCTAATCTATGGTACTTGGCTCTCCTTGTACCTGCACTTGTAGTATTTAAAACTACCATCCTATCAATGAAGACATCCATCAACAGAGGAGTGGATTGAAAAATTGTGGTATATATACACAATGGAATATTATTCAGCAGTAAAGAAGAATGAAATTATGCCATTTGCAGCAAAATGGTTGGAACTAGAGAACATCATTTTAAGCAAATTAACCCAGACTCAAAAAGAGAAATAGCATATGTTCTCACTCATGTATGGGAGCTAAATTTAACTTAAAGGAAAAAAATTATATATATATATATATATATATATATATATATATATATATATATACACACACACACACACATATGGAGAGAGAGAGAGAGAGAGAGAGAGAGTGAGAGAGAGAGAGAGAGAAATAATCACACTTATCTAACAATGGAAAATACAAATGGACCCCATAGGAGGGGTAAGGGTATCGGTAGTTAGGAGCAGAGGTTAGGTAAGGGGGAAAGTGGGGGGACATAAAGGAGTAAACAGGGAGAAAAATAAAACACAGGCTCCAACTACATGAATATATAAACAAAAAAGGGAAGGAAAAAATCAATAAGAATATTACCCATGATTGCATATGATTCTCATTACATATTAATTAAAATTCCTACTTTTTACTTTTCTTCTTTAGTTCATACTATTCTGTAAAATGTGTAATGTGATGAATATGTAAACAAAATTGATTTAATAGTTGCATAATGACTTATTATTTTGTATCCCACCAAAATTTATAAGTAACATTTTAAAAATAAATAAATAAAATTACTGTCCTACCATAAGCAAATCATCAACTGTGTAAAGATCAAAGATGTGATATCTTGTTGAAAGAATTTCATCACTAGAAAAATAACTTTGTTTTGGTTTGGTTTCTAGTCCAGACTGGCTTCAAACTCACCATCCTGTCATCTTAGCTTCCAGAATGCTGAGAATACAGGTGTGAGCCACCATACCCATATTGAAAAGTGACTTTCAATAGAGGTATTCAAGTACAAGAATGTCTGACCCAACCCAGCCACTTGTTGTTGTTAGGTGTCCTCAAGTCATGTCTGACTCATAACTACCCTTATAGGGTTTTCAATAGCTGACTGTTTCAGGAGTGGTTTGCCACGTCCTTCTCCCATTTTTGTGGTGCTGGCAGTCGAACTCCGGACCTCAGAGACTGCAGAGTGGCACTCTACCAACTGAGCTAAATCCCAGTTCCACCCAGCCACTAGAAATTGACAAATCTCTCTCCTTTATCATGCACACCCACAGCAAATTTTCCCACAACAGAAATCAAGACAAAATGTTTTCTAAGGAATCAAAGTTGTGGAGAGGACCATGTTAAACAACCAGTCATCACACGCGGGGAGAATGTGAAACTAAATCGTGAGGTTGCCATAGGCAGCTGCCCTCTACTTTCGCTGGGACTATCAGAAATACCAAGACTGACTGTGCATTTGGTGGCTTTGTGTGAATGTTGTTTTCTCATCATGGTTGCTGTCCAAAGTTGTAGAGACAGAGACTGGTCTTCATTTCAGAATATCTTAAATTGTGCCAAACAACTTCAGCTGTGAATGGAGACAATAAAGACAAGCAATAATAAATAAACTATTATATTTCGGCGTGGTTGAAGTGGCTCCAGCTGTTGGTCTAATTCTATCTATGTAGAAAACTGCTTGCAGCAAACTCATGCCAAATTGCTCAACTAGCTTGAATGACAAATTTTATTTGAGAGCTTACAAAATGTGGTTCATAACAAGTCAGAAGTGTAACAAAGTAAATGGGAAGACAGATGATTTCTTTAAGAAATTTACATTGTACTAGAGAGGAAAGGGATGTTTATCAAAATTTAATTTAATATTTTAACTAAAACTAGGAATTCACAGGTACTAAATTTGATTGGAAAAGCACACTCAAAGCAATTTATTTACATTAACTGTTTGTGGAGTTTTATGTATTATAAAAGCCTTAATTCATTAATATTTTTCTGTCTACAGAAGAACTACCACTCTTAGGGATTACAATATGTCAACAACATTAAATATAATCAATGATGTCCTTAGATTTATGAAATCAGATTGACCCTTTCACATCAATCACATCCAGCTTCACTAAATGTCTGAGCCTTGCATCATGCCCTGGAAGAAAAGAGATTAGAATTTTGTTAAATCTAGCGAACTGGAGGAAATAATCAGGAAGTTAGAAAATTTTAAAGTTTCAAAGGACATTAATAAGGGTATTATCCATCCACTTTATTTTATAGGTGAGGATATTGAGTGCCAGCCTGGCAAGCCAAACCATACCATTGATATATTCAGTTAATTAGTTAGGTGTCATTGAGTCAGGTCCCACTCACAGAAAACAACAGAATGAAACTACCTGACACTACACCATGACATGATCTTTTTATGTTTGAGCCTATTGTTGCAGCGACTATATCTTCTCATTTTGAGTTGTGCCACATTAGCAAATGGAGGTCCCAGGGATTTTACTACATTCCCTTCATTAAGGTTGACTTTATTTTGAGAAGGTAATTCTTCCCCAGTCACTTCTTGAGTACCTTCCAACCTGGGGGCTCATTTTCTGGCACTATATTTAACATTGCTTCTCTGTTATTCATAGGATTTTCAATGGCAAATTGTTTCTGGAATGGGCTGCCAGGTCCTTCTCCCTAGTCTGAAAGCTCAGCTGAAACCTGTCCATCTTGGGTGGCCCTGCTGGTATCTGAAGTACCAGTGGCATAGCTTTTAGAATCACAGCAACATGCAAGCCCCCACAGCAACACAAGCCAACAGACACATGAGGGACCACTTGATATAGATAGATGTAAAAAGCTAGTCCTAAAATGCAGGTCCCCTTCAATTTAGTCACACCTTTGGTGGTTACAGAATGCTTCTCTCCGTGAATGTCACTCCACAGAAGCCTAGTTCTACCTGTTTAACTCATCAATCAGGGTTTCTCAAAGTTTGATTTTTAGAACAGCAGCACCAAAGACTTCTACCACCTGCCTCTTCTGGATTCTACTTGTAAGTAATTGCATTAAATCAGTGTTTAGCTGATATAGACCTGTCGGATTATAACTCACCAGAGGGCTTATCAAAAATATAAAATTCCAAATCTACATAGACCTACATAAGAGCACATACATATTGTTTTTGTTAAGTGCTGTCAAGTCAGTGTCCAATTCATAGCCACACTATATACAGAAGGCAAAACAATAGTGTTCTTAGTGCTTCTCTGCTATTCATAGGGTTTATCAATGGCTGATTGTCTTTTGACAATATTGTTCTTAGTGCTTCTTTGCTATTCATAGGGTTTATCAATGGCTGATTGTCTTTTGAGAGTGGGTTGCCAGGTCCTTCTCCCAAGCCTACAGCACCTGGTGTTCCCAAGCAGTCTCCCATCTAAGTACTAACCAGGCCCAGCCCTGATTAGCTTCTGAGATTTCACAGGATTGGATGCCACAAACATATACACATAAATTAATGCAAGTTTTACTGACAGGCACCATGGTGCATGCCTTTAATTCCAGCAACTTGGGAAGCAGAGTCAAGAGGATCACAAGTTCAAGGACAGAGGCAGCCTGTATAACATAGTGAGACTCTGAGTGAAACAAAAAAATTAAAATTAAAAATGGCTTGGAGATGCAGCCCTCATGGTAGGGCACTTACAAAGTGTGTGTGAGGCCCTAGGTCTAACCATCAAATACTGCAGAAAAAAACCCTTAATGCAGGTTTCTAAATGGTGGAAACAGAATAATGTCCATAGCCTACCAAACAGTAATGTAACAATGTCAATTTCCTGGTTTTAATATTGTTCTGTAACTATGTAACTTGTCAGTATTGAGGGATATCAGAAGAAAATACACAAGTCTCTGTGTAAATGCCCACATCTTCAATGAGATATTCTGATTCTCCAAATCAAGAGGAAATAGAGGAAGTATGTGGGTCAGTACATATATTTTGTATGTCCTTGTGTATATTTGCATGTGCATGTCAGTGTGTTGTGTGCACGTATGTTTGTGTATATATGTGCTGGTGTGTGCCTGTTAACATGAACCCCCATGATTCTTCAGCTGCATCAGAACTTCTTTTCACTGCCCAACATGTTTCAGCTACCCAGTATCTCCTGTAAGAATCGTTCAAAGCCAATTTCCCCAGTTTTACAATGTGGGGGCTTTGTTGAAATTTCTGCATGAGATTTAATAAGTACTTACAGGTAAAAAGGATTTGTAACAAAGATTTGTATTCTGTAGCAAAGACAGATGTCATAGTTGCTTGTGGGTTGATGGATATACGGAGAAGACATTGGAGAAGGAGGCTGTCAACTGGCTCAAGAAAACTGAAAACCAACTCAGAATCTCTTAAAATAACATAATACAAAATAAAAACTACAGAGTATGTCTCTTCACTGTTGAAATATTTTATGATAAAAGGATACTTTGTCCAGCATCAAAATAGGACAGTTTAAAAATCATAATGAACCCCATACCCTTACTCAAGTGTGACATACTAGTGAGTTAATGCCAGTACTTGATACTTTCCAGATACATTTTCTAGTCAAGTGATGAAACAATGAGGTAATAGGGAGTTTCTTTATCATAAATGACAAATTAAGGTCTAGGAAGAATGCAAATCCATAAGACCAACCTAACACAAAATTTGGGGCCAGGATTTAGCTCAGTTGGTAGAGTACTGCTCTATAGTCTCTGAAGTCCTGGGATCAAGTCCCAGCACCGCGAAAATGGGAGAAGGATGTGGCAGTCCACTCCCGAGGCAATCCCGAAACGATCAGTCATTGAAAATTCCATAAGGGTCCCTGAGTCAGACATGACTCAAAGGCACCTAACAACAACAACAACAACAACACAAAATTAATAGGAATATTAAAGAAATTTATGTTTCTTTCTGTGTGGGGCTGGCTGCTCATACAACATTTTTCCTTCATCCCAAGTCCCGTCTACTCTTAGTTGCAAATTCTGATCACAAAATGCAGAGGATTATGGTTATGAAGATTATTGGGAGATGAACTAAAAATGTCTGGCCACTAAGTCCAATCAGTCTTTGCTGCAGAAATATGGGCAATACATTTCCCCTCAGCATTTTTAAATTCTCAGCTTATTGTTTGAAATGGCTGTTTAGTGCATTGAGTAAGAGATATAGTTCCCTAAGACCATTCTTGCTGCCCAAAGCAGCAGTCACAGCAAGAGGGATTTGTGACTCCCTAGGGAAGAGCCACTACAGTTGCTACCCAGGAAAGAGGAACCACAAGCACCTACGAAAGTCCATAAGCCCCAGATCAGCCCTGAGACCCGTCAGGTACACTGATGAATAGAACTTTGTTTTCATTTGCATTGAAGGAGAATGTTCATACTTTTTTTTCATTGATACATATTGGGATCCTGAGCTTCCAGGGGTATGAAATGCAGGTTGTATTTTCCATGGGCTCTGCACCGCAAAGTGTAATAACCTCTCAAAGGCTTTACTTTTCCTCAATTCATCAGCTTGTACACAAGGTCCACACCCTAAGGGCACTCCTTTTAACTAGCATAACGTATAATCTATACTTCTCATGTGATGTTAAACAATATGTGGTAGTTTTGTACATGTCCATATTATGTCTCTTGCTATACTGTAAGTGCTTTAAGGGAAAATTTTCATCTTCTTGTCACTACCTCGAACATGGCAGATGAATTAATATTGATTCATTGAATATATTTCCACTCATTGTTGGACTCTGGTACTGATTCTAGTGCCAACATCAGAACTATCGTTGTACATTAATAATAGCATAGACTTCAGCCATACCACTGTGGCATCTGATTCCCATCAGATTTTGGAAGCTAAGCAGGGTTGTGCCTGGTTAGTACTTGGATGGGACACTGCCTAGGAACACCAGGTGCTGTAAGCTTGGGAGAAGGACCTGGCAACCCACTCCCCAAAATCAACCAGATGTTGAAAACCCTATGAATAGCAGAGAAGCACTAATAGTAATGTTTCACCTGTTGTACATAAGGTCACTATGACTCTGATACCATTCAACGGCACCTAACAACAACAAGAATACCATGGATAGTATGATCTTTATTGTTTGAGTCAAGGTTTCACTATGTAGCCCAGGCTGGTGTCAAACTTAATCCTCTTCCCTCAGCTTCTTAAATGCTGGGATTATAGGCATGTGCCACCATGCCCAACCAATCTTCTTTTTTTTATGAGTATTTCTTGATAATTGTTTTAGTTTTCTAATCTCTCCCATTGTATATTACCTGCAGCCATACCACTGCGGCGTCTAATCCTGTCAGATCCTAGAATCTAAGCAGGGTCAGGCATGGTTAGTACTTGGATGGGAGACCAACTGGGAACACCAGGTGCTGTAGGCTTGGGAGAAGAACCCAGCAATCCACTCCCAAAAAACAATCAGCCATTGAAAACCCTATGAATAGCTGAGAAGCACTAACAATATTGTTTCACTTGTACATAGGGACACTATGAGTCAGATACCAACTTGATGGCATCTAACAACAACAACAATTGCATATTATTTCTATACATGTTTATGTTGTTGTTGTTGTCAGGTGCCATCGAATCAGGTCCAACCTATAGTGACCCTCATAGTGTTTTCAATGGCTGATTGTTTCATGATTGCTTTGAGAGTGGATTGCTTTGCTCTTCTGTTTTTGCAGTGTTGAGGATTAAACCTGGGTCCTCAGAGAGTGCAGAGCAGCATTCTAACAACTGAGCTAAATCCCTGCCCATGTATATGTATATATCTTAATATGTATGTGTGTATACATTTATATATTTTATATGTAATACACAATCTTTCCTAATATATGTTTATTCTTTTATCACCAGCTTTTGGTGCTCTCCAGCACTTAGAATGCAATCAATAGTGGTTTTGAATTAAATAATCAATTTAAATGATAATAATAAGAACAAGAGACAAAAGGCAGATTAAAGTGTTTACTTGTTCAGTATTCAATCAACTTTGGATATTTAGATATTATAATCTCCTTTACCTACGGTTTCAGTTACCCATGGTCAGCTGTAGCCTGAGAATATTAACAGAAAATTATAGATAAATAATTCTTAAATTTAAATTGCATGTCCTTCTGAGTAGCATGAGAAAATCTCAGGCCAGCCTGCTCCAGCCCAACATAAATTATCTCTTTACTCAGTGTATCTACATTGTATATCCTACCTGCCCATTAATCACTTAGTGGTCATCTCAGTTATTGGATCTACTGTCATGATATCACAGTGTGTATGTTCCAGTAACCCTCACGTGGTAGCCTATTGTGCTGTGTAACAACACTATGTCATTCAGCTCATTTCATCTTTTCAAGTAGGTATTGTGTAATCTTACATCATCATAAGAAGGATAAGTACAGTAAAATATTTTGAGAGAGATACCACCCATATATAACTTTTTGTCACTATATTGTCAAATATTTATTATTATTGTAGTTAATTTGCTAATGTGCCAAATTTATGTTAAATCTATTATAAGTATGTATGGATAGGCAAAAATATAGTATATGTAGGGCTCAGACATATCTATGGGTTCAAATATCTGCTGGGGACCTTGGAGAGTATTCCTTGCAAGTAATGGGGGACTATTGTATTTTCCAAGGACTGGGATTTAGCTCAGTTGGTAGGGCACTGCTCTGCAGTCTCTGAGGTCCCAAGTTTGATTCCCAGCACTACAAAAATGGGAGAAGGACCCTGCAATCCACTCCCAAGGCAATCCCAAAATAATCAGCTATTGAAAACACTATAAGGGTCACTATGAGTCAGACATAACTCAAAGGCACATAACAACAACTTGTATTTTCCAAAAGTAAAGAAAAGGAGTGGCATCTTTTTGTGACTAATTTATATTTCTTCTATTTCTTGTGATATCAATGCATTCAGATGATAATGCTAAAAATTTTACTACATATGAATAATAAATTCTTATTTATTTTTCACATAAACCACTTCATACTCTAAGGTATTCAGATTCCTTTCTAAAGTCAAAATAAATAAATTTTATATTTGATATAATTTTCATATAATGCTGTATTCTTGATTATATTGAATTCTGTCTTTAAATGTTAATAATTTCTGTCAAGGAAAGTATCTATCTCCTTTGATCAATCAAATTCCTATTAATTTTATCACCTTTGGCAATCATGTCTCACAGTTTCCAAAATTAAGCTTACCAATAATTTTTTTTAATATTTTATATTTTATGTGCTTGAAAATATTTAAACATAAGTCCTATTTCAAAATGGCTTCTCAGGCTAACATTTCACTGAATATAACATTCCTGATAACCTGGAGAGATGATCTAACTGGTAGAAGAATATATGCCAAATTTTGCTTCCATTGCAAATTTCAAAATCTGCTTCTCATCTATATTTTCATTACTTAACTCATTCTTTCATATATTGTCAAGCTTTTATTGTGTTCACAACACTGTGTCATGTGTGCTACAGGATA
The DNA here is from genome assembly GCA_007922755.1 of Pedetes capensis. Lineage (NCBI taxonomy): Eukaryota > Metazoa > Chordata > Mammalia > Rodentia > Pedetidae > Pedetes > Pedetes capensis. The sequence goes on along the minus strand of VMDO01005672.1, from coordinate 81,366 downwards.
TCAAATATTAATAAAAACCTACTCAGTTTCATGGAATTCAAAGACTAGAAGGATGAATAAGGACCCATGTGTAACTATATTTCCATGTAACATAACTATAGTTACAATAGGCACACATTTATTATTGGCATATTATTAATATTGTTAAAATTAGGAACTGACAGTGTCAAGATTCAAAACCAGGGAATCTGCCTATATTCTTGAGAGTAGTAATGCCTTTGACATTACGATCTGTGTCTAAAAGAATGAGGATGTCATGAAATGGGAAACTCACAAAGAAAAAGTAATTGAGAAAGTGGGAAAAAAAATGTTTTGGATATACTGTATTTATTTGGGCCAGAGAACAAGCTAGACATATATTGTGGGCATTTAGGGACTATAGAATCGAGAAAGAACTAGTAACAGAACCTCCAAAATAGTAACAAATACATGGATAAGACGCACCAAGACAGCCAAATCATTTCAGCATCCCCTGGAATGTGCATCTTTTTCCAGCTTCCATTATTGTAATGTTGACAAGAAGGATGCAATTGATATTATGGCCTGACTAAACTATCAATTAAGAAATGGCCTAGATGAGCTGGATGTGGTGGTGCACATCTGTAATCTCAGCTGTTGGGAGGCAGAGGCAAAAGGATAAGCAAGTTTGAAGCCAGCCTGGACTACATAGAAAAGCTCTATCTAAAAAGCATACAAAAAAAAATGACCCAATAGAAATAAGATTTAATCAAATATAATCATTAGTTATGCTCTCTTAGTAAAACAAAGCTAGCAAAATGTAGTGCTTATTAAAGTGCTTAGAATCCCACAGCTACATCATTACAAGTTTTTCAGTTGACCATTATAAGAACCAATTAAAACAAATGCAATTTCCCTGTAAATTATAGTCAGTAAGTAAAAAGGAAAGGGTGATTATTGAGGTCCCAGAAAATACACCAATTCAGCAATTATGTTGCTAAGGTGTATCATGCATTTCATTGTTTTCATATCTATGGTTTGAGTAATAAAGGTTCTTTTACCATGATACGAGACTTTGTTCAGTGAATTTACATATCACCTAGTCCCCAGCTTATTTAACTTATCTCAATGAATAAAATCTAATATCACAATAGATCAAATAGTGTAGCTCATTAGTAGATACTTTTTTTCTATGTGGTGTATTTGATAGAAAGTACAATTTAGGGATCCTCCAAAGTACAATGTGTCAAAGCTTTAAAAAAATGTCCTTATCATTAGACAAATTACTCTCTCTAGTTTCCCCAATAGCAAATGGAAAGAACTTAAACTGTTAAATGGAAAGAAATTAAGAAATTAGTGTTTTGAGGAATACAAAAGGAATTTAATCTGTCTGAAAGGATCTCATACTAAATTGTCTAGGATTTGAGGCTCTATTTTCTGGAAAGTATGTGTTGAAAAATTTTTGTGGAAATAGTAGAAGAAATCAAAGTCTGCTGTTGCTTTAGGAAGGTAAGGAAATAAGTATTTTATTTTGTATTACAGTATTATATACAGCAGAGTATAATGCAGCAAGCATTCAAACAGTGTTAGCTGGTGAATTTGAGTCTGACTCACTGCTTCACTCTCTGGGCCAATTTAGATAGGTCACATCATCTGTACCTACTTTCAAAGTCATCATCTGTAAAGTAGAGGCAATGTATGAGATGGTCATGAAGTCCTATTTGAATTATATATTTCATGGCAAATATATATTGGCAAGGAACATTATATTCTGCTCTTAATAGACTAATGAAGAGGGATCATGTTGAGGAATTCTCCGTTATGTTCAGTAAAGCTCAGAAATGTCGAAGAAATCAACTGCTTTTGATTTGTTTTTTCTGAGAAACAATGAGGCCTTTATATTCCTGAACCTTCTCTCCCCATACAGCACAGAGTGGAACCTGCAGAACAGCACAACCAGCAGTCTTCAAAGCCTTGAAATCAGACAGAGACTCGCTCCTTGAGCATACTCTAGCCAGGCTTCTTTGGACCCTCTTTCTCGCTAGACCTCAACATTGGCCTATAAAGACCTGAGCCACAGGGACAGAGTTTCCAATGGCTCAAGGCTGCCTCCCCAGGATGACCCTAACCCTGCCTGCCTTAAAGGGCCTGCCTCAAAGACTCAAGGCTGCCAGAAGAGTCTGCTGAAGAGAGTGCCTCTGCCTCCCAGCCTCTGTGGGCGGTGAGAGCATTCATTGATAAGTGCCAGTTGCAAATTCAGATGGCTTTCCCGTGGACTAATGTCCTAGTCCCAATTTTTGTAATTTTTTTTTATTTCCTAGCCCATATGGATCCTCCACTTGCTCCCCTCCCTACACCCTCATTCTCCTTTTCAAATGTCCACTCACCTCTGGGCAAACCAAAGCTGAGTTCAGTTCATGCAGGAGCCTCTTCCTTATTGTGATAATACATTACTGACTAAAATCTGTTCTTACCACTAGTGTCTGTCTTTGTTTCTTCTCAACAGATTGAGTGATGACCTCACTCTGAGGCTTTTACAGCACTTGGTATAATTACAAAAAATCATTCCTGCTTTTTGAGGGTAAACCATTTCTCATAAACATCATAGCCAAGTCCCAAGTGGCAGTCATAAAAACACACAGGACTTGAAAACACGAAGACACCCTTCCCTTCCATTATTTCCACTAATAAAGTATTTCAAAGGTTTTCATAGGGCAATAGGCAATGTTTCATCAAACCCAGGAAGCATAAAAATGGTTCCCTTCTGATCCTGTTTTTCCACGTGGGGAAATGGGAATTATAGAGGAAGATTCATCAGATTTCCATTAAAGGAAGCTCTGACTATGCTGGGGTAAACAGTATTGGCTCAGATAAATTTTAAATCCAGTGGCTTTCAGAATGAAAGTTAATGAACCTGACTGGAATATCCATTAGAATAAGGAAGTAAAGCCAGTAACATTTTTTGATAACTCGCCATGATCCCAGCACTGTCTTACACAGTTTACATATATTTTCTCATTAATCTTTAAACATCTTTAAAGGAGAAATGAACATTAATCTTACTTTGTCAGTTTGAAAAAAGAAAATCTGAAACAGAGATCTTAAATAAGTCGCAAAAGCTGGCACAGTATTAAAAATAGCAAGAAAAGGCATGGATTTGAGTTTGGGGCTGTGGGCTCAAGATTTGCTTCAAGAGAACCTCATCCTGCTACTGTTGTTGTTGTTGTTTGGTGCCATTGAGTCAAATCCAACTCATAGACCCTCGTAGTGTTTTCAATGGCTGATTGTTTAGGGAGTGCTACTAGGACTTAGCATACAGTATTTATTTCCCTATATTCTTCAAGCCTGCAGCCATAGCCCTGTGGCATCCGATCCTGTCAGATCTTGGAAGCTAAGCAGGGTCAGTCCTGGTCAGTGCCTGGATGGGAGACTGCCCAGGAAAACCAGAAGCTGTAGGCTTGAGAGAAGGACCTGGCAACCCCCTCCCAAAGATCAATCTGCCATGGAAAACCCTATGAACAGCAGAGAAGCACTGACAATAGTGTTTCCCCTGTTGTACAGAAGGTCACTGTGAGTCGGATACCGACTCGACAGCACCTAACAACATATTCTTCGAGCAACCGTAGACTTGATTCTTTCCACTATTGTAAAAAAGTTTTTTTTTTCAATATAGGCTTTCTCTTCCAGAAATTACAACCTCAAATCCCCAACAGTGTCATCTGAGATCCAATGGGTCATATTCCTTTTTTGTTCTTCAAAACACTAATTTCCTAATTTCCTCCCATTTTAAATGGTTGATGACAATTTTAGTTGCCTTTGGGGAATCAGGGGAGGCTGATTTGTCTAATGCTATCAGCCATTGGGGAAGGCGTAGGGGAACAGAGGTAGACAGACAAGAGAAAAAGTGGCGATGGAGAGGGAGTGGGCGGGAAGGAAGCTCATTTCCAGCTCCAGCCACCTAGAACAGACATCAGAGCACCATGTGGCTGACACCACTTGAGCCCTGAGAGCAGAAACCCCAGCACTGGTGCCTGGTGACAAGTGGTGTGGTTAATCTGTACGGTGTAAAATAGCAAAGTTAATTACTCTGATTTGATTAGTGCACATGGTATACATGTACTGAAATATCACACTGTACCTCATAAATATCTACAATGATTGTGTGTCAATCAAAACTTTTTAAAAGAAGTTTAAGGAGATTAAAATGCTAACTACCCTGACTTGATCACTACACTTTGTATACACATATCGCATTATCACATCCTACCCCATTAATGGGGTTGGGAGGGTTTAGCTCAGTAGGTAGAGTGCTGCTCTTCAGTCTCTGCAGCCCTGGGTTCGATCTCCAGCACCACAAAAATGGGAGAAGGAAATGGCAAGCCACCCTTGAAGCAATCCTGAAACAATCAGTCATTGAAAACCCTATGAGGGTGGCTGTGAATTGGACCCAACTTGATGACACCTAACAACAATAACAACAATCCCATTAATATGTACAGTCACAATAATGATAATTAATAAAGAGATAATGCATATAAAATACCCCACACAACTTGAAGTTTTTATAATATTTAATTTTATATACATTAGTTACTAATTATGAAAGTTGTGTGCATAGATACATAGTTCTATTAATCAGCTATCACGTAATAACTTTGTTAAGGGAACTGTAAATCCATGTGGGAAATGAGAAAACTAGAGTTAGAGGACTTTCTTGTGAAATTATCGTGAGACCAAGCATAAAATAAAGAAGATAGAGCACAAGAAAATTCCAGCATGTTCTCCTTAACAGACATCCTGAGAGGTGTGGGATTGAAAATTAGTTTAAGAATGAAGTTTATCCTCAGCTAGTGACCTGAGAATCTGGTGGAAGCATGTGTTGTTATAGATGCTGTATGTGGACATTAAATACTACAAAATGGACATAAAGTCATTTTAATTTTAGTTTTTACACAAACCTCTGAAATGTCCCTTAACTTGCTTATTTCACTGCAGTTCTACTTGCAATTCTATTTGTATCCATCCAAAACCTGCCCAGATATTTCTTGAAGTTCTAAAACCTATTACAGCCTATGGGTGTGTCAAGATAGGCTTATTTATTGCTGACAAATACACTAACTTTTGTATTGGATTTCTATTTATTTAGATTGTTACATTGGGTGTCATTGTCAAAAAATGGGTTAACGTGCTTTTTTTTCCTGTTGAGCCTAGTTTTCTTCATATGTTCAGCAGTGCAGCAAAAGTTAATTCATTCTTAAGCACATAGATTTCCAGCAACATTGTCAATATTATAATGTTCCTTTGCAGCTCTAGCCTAGCCAGTTTATTAGATGAAGGGAAAATACAGATGGGCTGACAAGCAGGGCTGCATTTTGTTGTAGTGGAAAAAAACTACCAAAGAGCTACTCTGAATAATTTTCTTTATTCCAATTTATAGGCTTCTATTAAAGTTCAGAGGTTACTGCTTTTCTTTTTTCTTTTTCTTTTTTTTTTCTCTCCTTCTTTTGTTTTTTTTTTTTTTTCTTTACCCATCCCTTTCTATTAGCTGAGCTGTTTATGGATCTTTAAAATAGGGTAGGATATTTTTTCTCCTTCAAAATAAGGAAAAAGGAAGCTTACCAATTATTTTTTTCTGGGCTTCAATGAAATGCCTTTAAAAGGAGAGAGTTCAATATGATTTCTTTAGAAAATGTACTCCGATTAGTATAGTTCCATGCAAGGCAGAGAAAAAGTCTGCTGTTACCTACAATAGGAGATGAATCAGCTTGATAGTTCCCAAACAATTGATGAGAATATATCAAAAGGGCATCTGTTGTAATCTAAGATATCTGCTTTAAAATAAGCCCAGCCAGTATCTCCTTAATTAAGGACAACTTGCCATGTGCTACATGTTAGGGAACTTGTGGTGGCATGGCTGCCATCTTTGTTACTGCCAACTGGGCAGTGGGAAAAAATCCACAGTTACTTGTATGGAGGACCGGAGTCAAAATCAGCTCATTCAGATATATTTCAGAAACTTCCAGCTGATCAGCACAAACATTTATTATGGGCAATATCTTCTATAATAAAAACCCCTGCCTTTTACTCAACAGGGCATTAAATAAGGTAATAGTGATACCAACTTCAAACATTTTATCTCTTCACTTTATTTTATATTGCATTGTTGCTCTGGCCAAGATTTTCTTAGCTTGGATCCCAATGACGTAGCAAGAGTATGTTCTTCCTATCTCAAAATTAAGTCAGATTCGGAGCCTTTCCAAGGGAAATTACCCCCTTTTCTTTTATCTTCTTCAAGACCCAATCAAATTGGAAGTAATCCACTGAGATAACCTTTTGTGCCTATATAAAAATATTTTGACATCTTCCATGATTGCTATAAAAGAGAAAGTAGGTAAGGTACTTGGTTTGGATATAGGCAGTCCATATATTGGGCAAAATTAAATAATTCTCAGGACATTAATCAATGTTGATCAATATACATTATCTGTTGCAGAGGGTTGGATTTAGAATCCACAGGACATTTCCATATGTGTAGCACAGTAGAAAACAATGATTTGTTCAATGTGTTTTTCATCTGTCATGTGCTGAGTGCCACACAGGATATACTAGTGCTTTCTACATGTTCCTCATTTTCAATATGGTTTTAGTACAGAAAAGGCAAATAGATAAAATCATCACAACACTCACTTACCTAGAATTAACTGTGCACTAAACATAATGCTGGGCTGTGATTTAGCTCAGTTGGTAGAGCACCACTCTGCAGTCTCTGAGGTCCTGAGTTCTATTCCCAGCACTGCAAAAATGAGAGAGGGCATGGCAATCCACTCCCAAGGCAATCCCAAAAGAGTCAGCCATTGAAAACCATATAAGGGTCACTATGAGTCGGATACAACTCAATAGCACCTAACAACAACAACAACAAGCATAATGCTATTGGAGAAGGGCCTAGCAGCCCACTCCTGAAACAATCCTGAAACAATCAGCCATTGAAAACTCTTTGAGGGTTGCTATTAAATTTGAACATGACTTGACAGCACCTAACAACAACAAGCATAATGCTATGAAATTTCAGACATGATTTCATTATATTTCAGGTTTCTATAGATGAGAAAATGGCTTTCTAATTTGCTGGAGTTGGAGTCCTGGCCTTAGGATTCCAAGTAGGCTCCAGGTCTGCAGAGCTTCTGCTGAATAAATGAATGAATGACACAAGGTAGAATTAAATATGCACCATAACACAAATTCAAAAGAAAATCATTGGTTCATTATCCATATGATACATGTTTATAATTATTTATGCAAGACAATTTTTGAATAATGACAATTAATGTATGCTGTGACATCTGAAGCTTCCCTTTGGGTTCCAGTTATTATTTAAAAGAAGAACAAGACCAGACAATCGGCTGGGTTAGATATGCAGTCCCGGTAATTCTCAGAGTGAAGCTAAACTCATCTATAGATTGAACCCTGGATTTGTCCTTACTCTAATTCAAATGAGCTTAAATGACTATAGCATAGATGGCATGCTTTGTTGGTTTGTTGCTTTTAGCAATTACCATGCTTTCATAGGACCAAAAGAATAAAGTAGCAATAATAGTATCCTAGGATGATTGAAGAAATGGAATTATCTTGTGAAAAAGGAAATGCAAAGTAGCCCCAGATAAGGAAAATATACATAATTCTTGCATTTTTAGCAGCAAGTTCTGAGACAACTAGAATTTTATTTGTTTATTTAATTTTTTTAAAGTGTTCTCTTGTTTATCTAAATCAAGAATATAGAAGAGGCAAGATGTCATGTAAAGTATGTAAGCTTCAGAGTAGGAAAGCCCCACATTGAAATCCCAGCTCTCCCATAACTTAGGTAAAACACTAAACCTCTTTGAGTTTTTCTCCTAATATATAAGTGGACCTAAAGCTAATTAGCCTGCTACTGTACCACTGTGGTGTCCCATTCCCATCACATCCCAGAAGTTAAGCAGGGTCGGGCCTGGTTAGTACTTGGATGAAAGACCACCTGGGAATACCAGGTGCTGTAGGCTTGGGAGAAGGACCTGGTAACCCACTCCCAAAAAACAATCAGCCATTGAAAACCCTATGAATAGCAGAGAAGCACTAACAATATTGTTTCACCTGTTGTACATAGGGTGGCTATGAGTTGGACACTGACTTCTCAGCACCTAACAACAACAACAAAGCAAATTACCTTGTGAGATTTTTAAAAAAGAAATATTAAATGCCATGTTGTTACGTGCCATTGAGTCGAGTCTGATTCATAGCAACCCTGAGAGGGTTTTCAATGGCTGACTGTTTCAGGATTGCCTTGGGAGTGGGTTGCCACGTCCTTCTCCCATTTTGCAGTGCTGGGAATTGAACCCGGGACCTCAGAGACTGAAGAGCAGCACTCTACCAACTGAGCTAAATCCAAGCCCCTATTAAATGACATAGTAAATATAAATTTCTTCCTATGTAGGAAGGACCTGTCCCTTCTACTACATAAAAGCTCAACACTGTCCCTTTAACCTAACTTGTATAATACTAGGTTTTATACAGTGAAAGGCAGTGTTTTATTCTTGATTAAGGCTGAAATAGATGAAAGAAAGAAAATAGCAAGCAAATGTAAAGGAGAAGTGAAGGAAAATACAAGTGAAAATGGTAAAAAAAAAAAAAAAAGAAGAAAAGGAAGTTGCTTCTAAGCTTCCATGAAACCTGACTCAGTTCTGGGATATTTACAATAATGATGACTAAGCCTTTTAATATATGCAAATATGGAGCCAAGATTCACATACAGCAACATTTAATTTAGAAAGTAGGGAAATGCTACAATCTGGATAGACACATACCAAGTTATCTCAAGAAAATTTATTTCCACATATGAAATTGGAATAAATCTATTTTAATGAAGGCTTCAATTGTTCTTTCCTAGATTAAACCATATGTAATTTAAAGAATTTTGATGTGCTTCATTTTAAAACATCCTTAAAATCTCTGTAAGGCAACTCCCTAAGATATCACCCACATTCTGAGCACCCACAATTGAAATGAGATTCAAATTAGTCCTCAAGCTGTTCAAATAAAGAGCCATGGCTGAAAGTATCACAGTTGGAGCAGAAGATATATTTATTATAAAAGTTATCTGTGTCTTAGACATAAGCTTGACACAATGGACTAAACAGTGAAATCTGAATGAAAAGTGTAGATTAACCAATGAGCTTCTCTAATCCTGAGGACAAGCCAAGATCACAGGGAAGATACGTATTTCTTGTTCAAATCTGGTAGTTCCTGCCATCAGCCTTCCTGAAAGCAGTTCTCTAAGTTCTATTATCTTTGTGCATGAAACCCCTTGAGTCTAGGGTGTGCTGCTTGATCTGATTAACTACTTCCACAACTATTACCACCTCCCTCCCTACTTTTAGATTTTCCCCTAACTCTATAATCAGAATATTCAGTGATAATGTCCTCAATTTGCAATTGCTTTTCCTAAAGCACCTAGGAATTTGTTGTCACTAACCCATTTAACCAAAAGAGGAATCTTATGGTGGAGGGATTCTTCTGACTTGGGCACAGAGACATGTAGTTCTAGCTGTGCTGCTAACCTTCAGAGGTAAGTCACTTGACCTCATTGGTCCTCATGTCAGAGTCAAGGGGTTGACCAGCTCATCTCCCAGGTCCTTTCATATGATTCTATAATGTACTTGCTAAGTGTTTTGCTTAATCACACAATTACCGAGTGGTCCTCCTGAACTGGAAGTGGATGATCACTTGTCAGGGCCATTGTAGAGGGTATTTGTGAATTAGCAGGAGGTCAGATTATAACCTCTAAAGTCCCTTCAACTCTAATTCTCTTCTGGCTCCTGGGTCAGCTGACTCCTGGCCCCAATGTACAATCCATCAGGAGGATATTACCTCATGTTGGAAGCAGCCAATTTCTAGTTCATTAATAGAGAGATTGCAAGCATTAAAAAGCAAATCGTGTGAGTGAATGATAAATATAAACCATTATCAACTTGTCCTCATACTAAAATAATTGCATACAGAATTCTTTTTATCTCATTGTAAAATAATTCTTGCCATGAGAAATAAAGAAGAAAAAAACAGAGGAATCATTTTGGTGCCCCCAAGTGGGGATCTATGATGGCTGCAGTTAAATCACACCTTTCTAAGGTGTTTAGGGGCATCCTGCAGCCACTTGAAGGGGGCATTTAGCCCTCTTGCAATGTCTGTGCCTCTCTTTGTTCTGTAAAGGCTTCTACAGATTTTCAGCAGAGACAGCCTGTATTTTTTCTATAAAGAGATAGAAAGAGAACATTCTAAATATCTCTGGCAGTCTGTTCTTTTCATGATTCCGACTGAATTAGATATGTTCCCAAAAGTCCAAACTTATCTGTGAGGTAAGCCCTCAAATAGCCATCTTAGTCTATTTAGATTAAGGATCTGGAGCTATATAATTCTCCTTGCACTCAGAATAATGGCAGAATAGAATAATTTTCTCTTGGAGTAGTTAAGTCTCATTTACACCCTGGCTTCCACCAATTGCATTCCACAGGTAGAGATCCTGGACCAGAGCTATCTGACAAAGCTATGGCTTCATTTTGAGAATGCTGATTGTATATGCAGGAACTCTGGTATCATATTATCATAAGAACCAATGACTAGAAACAGTTGGCAATCGGTGAGAGTACTTCTGAGCAATAGGATTTTATTAAAGAATAAGGGATGCCTTTCCATGCATTTTTCCAGTGACACTCTTAGCATTTCTTATCTTCATTTCAATCAAGTATCCATCAATTGCTATCCATATTTCTTGCTCTGGATAAGTTTATTTTAGCTCCATTGTTTCTAAACCTCATTGCTTCTGTAAGATTTAATATTAGGTATTAATACCTTGTAAGATTCTTATACAGAATAAATAGAATGATATAAATAAATCATAAAGCATAAAACATACAATGGACAAGAAATATCTAATTTAAATCAATTATGAGCACTTGCTTTGGGAAAGGCAAATTTTTAGATGTACTTTCCTCTAGCTGAGGAAATTACTACACAGAGTAGACAAGTGTAAACAGGTTTCATACATACCAAGCACAAAGAAGCCTTTAAAATGGACATGAAGATACAACAAAGAAAAAGGAAAACAATACTAAAAGAGGTACTTAATCATTCACACGGAAATATACCAAGATATTCCAATATAGTAGGTGCTTAAATGATAAATGAACAGTTCAGATAACCTGTATTGCAGAACTTCAGATGACACAGCTCTGGATTGAAGTGTTCTGTGAAGGCTTGATGAAAAGAGATGGAATTAAACTGAGAAAAGAAAAGGGTGGTAAGATAATTTTTAAAAAGTTTTCTAGGTTTAGGAAATACAAAAGCATCCATGGCCTAAAAATTTGAGAGATTTGTTTAAGGAAGAGTGAGTTTTGCTGGAGCAACATATTGAGTATTATAAACAACCAGAGATATTATTTGAAAGGAAAGTATGACTATTAGCCATGAAACAAAAATTAGGCTTTGACTTTTTATTAGACTAGATTAATAACATGTACTTATCCTGTAGGCCAGCAATGACCAAAGTTAGCAAACACTGGTTATCTGTTTGAATTTCTTCTTCGCAGACCTGTGACAGTTAAGCAATCATCACATGCTCTCCTAATTATCCCTAATAGGAACTCAGAATCCTTCTCAATACTTTACTATAGACAGCAGTGACCATTCCATAGTGTTTTCTCAAAAGGTTAAACCAGCTTACTACTCCAGTACCAGTCTGTTGTTGTTTTTAGGTGCTATACAGCCAGGTCTGATTCACAGCAACTCTCATGGGTTTTCAATGGCTGATTGTTATGAGATTGTTTTCAGGAGTGGATTGCCACATCCTTCTCCCATTTTTGTGGTGCTGGGGATGGAACCTGGGTCCTTAGAGAGTGCAGAGCAGGTGCTCTACTAGCCAGTGAAAATTGGGTAGATCAATTCATTGTAAGACAGAGTAAATAATCAGTTGGAGAGGATCCTAGTTGGGAAGATGGTGACCCCTTAGCAACCATTTATCACAGTAATCTAGAAAAGTGACAATGGGGTGCTCTTCATTAGTTCAATTAACAAACATTCATTGAGTGCCTCTTGGGTGCTAAGTTATGTAGTACAGTCTGAGAAATAGTAGAAAGTAGGAATGGTGATGAAAAGACTAATTGAAGGCTTGTATTTGAGGAAGGATCATGAAGACAAAAAACAGGAAGTGAGGGGACTGGTCTAGGAGGAAGATAAGTTTAAGGTGTGTTAGAAGTAAATAAGGTTTTCTGAGGGCACACTATACAAGGACAAAACCCAATGTGTACGATTTAATCATGAAGAAATACACACAAATGAGGTAGTAAGATAATAGAGATCCCATGGAGAAGACAGAAAACTGCTGATCATAGAATGAGAAAAAGAATAGTCTAGAATTCTGGCCCCAATGCAAGATCCATCTGGGAAGCAAAATCAGTGAGTGTCAAAAAGAAAACTGTGGTTAACCATGGACACAAGTTGTTGTGACAAGATTTCATTGGATTTGACTATTAGAAAATCATTGGTGACATGATGAAAAATTTAACAGAAGGAAGAGTACATTTATCTTGTGAAGTTGTATAGAAAAAACAAATACTAAAGGAGTTGGGTGCAGCAATACATCAAAACATTTGGCAATAAAAAGAAAGAAGGAATGAGACATCAGCCAAATGAGTCATCAAAAATAAAGGATCCTGAATATGTGGAAGGGAGAAGCCAGTGAAGAGAAGAGTGAAGATGTTAGGGAGGAGAGAACAGGTGGAAGGATCCAGATCCTGAGATGGAAGTAGAAACAGAGATTGAGAATGTATTGGGGGTAATTAAGTATAGAGGGTAATTAATTAAGATGGGGGAACATCCTTTTGGTCAAGGTGGGAAGCAAGGACATGGAAATAGAAATAGTCAAAAAATGTAAATAAAAACAAAAGAAAGAAAATATTGGAGGATTTCTATTGAATGTTGTTAGGTGCTAGGTCCAATTCATAACAACCCTCATGGAGTTTTCAATGGCTGATTGTTTCAGGATTGCTTCAGGAGTCTTATTGAATAGTCTTAGTAAAATAGGAAATGTAATAATGTACAGAAAGAAATGAATGAAGTGAAATGCATTAGAGCATTAGACTGAGATGGAGAATGTTTGGGCCCAACAGGATAGAAAATGTATTTACAAAGAGTGATCAAAATACATGGTGAATGCTCAAAAATTTGTTACAGTAAAAGACACACTGCCATTAATACCCCTCAAAATCCTCTCCCTGGCTTTGAACACATTTATCATATCTTTCTTGCCACAGTCTGAAGCAGTTCTGGAAGTCCTCTTTTGTGAGTACCTTTAGTTGTACTGTTGTGGCTGCCTAGATGTCCTGAATTCAAAATGTTTACCTTTCGTGCTCACTTTGATTTGGGGGAAGAGCCAGAAGTCTCAAGGTGTCAGATCCAATGAATAAGGTGGATTAGGACACACCTTCATGTTTTTACTTGACAGAAATTGCCATATAGAAGTGATGTATAACATGAAACATTGTCATGATGGAGGATGAAACTGAAGATATTCATGAAAAGGGACCTCCAGAGCAGCTTCAGAAAGAGGCTAGAACTACTGGATAAGTATGTAAGAGTACTATGAGGGGAGTTAATAGCAATATGTCTTTTACCGAAATACATTTTTTAAGGCCAGGTGCTGGTGGCTATACCTGTGACCCCAGCAACTCGAGAGGCAGAGGCAGGAGGATCAAAGGTTTGAGGCCAGAAGCAGCCTCGGTAACTTAGTGAGACCTTGTCTCAAGAAAAAAGGAAAAAGTGTGCTAGGGATGCAGCCCAATGGTAGAGCACTTGCAAAGTATGTGTGAGGCACTGGGTTCCACTCCCAAGTACCACAAACAAATAAACAAATAAATATTTTAATTTAGACATTCACCATAATTTATCACACCTCATATTTACCAAAAATATTATTTACCAAGTACTTTTTGTGTGCTTATCATATGTTAGAAAGAAGGTGGTGAAGGATATGATAATAAATGGAACTGGTGTTGTCTCTACCCTCAAAAGGCTAGAATGTTCTAGAATGGAAGGTAGATTTAAAAAAGTAAAATAAAATTACAAATAAAATAATTAAAAGTCATCATAGGTACTATGGAGATAAGGAGGGATCAGATCAGCTAGGTCTTTGTATGCCATGGCAAAAATTATTCTCAGTTCACAGAAAGCTATTTAAGGATGATGTCATTTCATTTATAAAGACAAATGAAAATTATACGATAAACTATTCACATTTTAAAACACTGTTTTCCAGTGTGGAGAATAAATTAGATCAAAATAATAGTGAAAGCAGAGAGTTGGTAGTGAGCTACAGATGAAATAAAATATGGTGTGAACTAAGGTTGTAGCAATAACAATGGAGAAGAAAAGTCATTCACTGCACTTCTAGAGAGAGATGGCCCATACCTGCTGAAGAACCAAATGTGGTGAGTGATAGATTTCCAGCTGAAAGCCAAGCGGGTGGTGCTATTTCCTTGGATAGGGCCAGTTGATAGGTTGATCTGGGGAAAATAGAGGGTGTGTTAAGTTTGAGATGTCTGAGACAAATAGAGGTATCAAGCAGGCAGTTTAATGAGGAAGGAAGAGCTCAGAAGACAGAAGATATAAATAAGGGGAAGATGCTTGTAAAGACTTTTTTAATGAATGAAAATCACTGAGATCACCAAGACAGAGAAGAGGGAAGGGAAAGGAGAAGGGCCATAATCCTCAGCCTGTGACTGGGATGTTTGGAGTAGCAACAAATAATTTAATCAGTCAGGCCTGAATCCAGAGTGTGTGATATTGAAACCAGGCTTTAGCACTCTATGGCCTCATCATAAAAAGAGATGATCACAGTACCTACCTCATAGAGTTGTGAGGATTTGAGTTACTTCATGCAAAATGCTTAGCACAGTGCCTGGTTTTTATGAAAAGTTCAATCAATTCGCTGTCATTATTATTACCTGGAAATTAAAGAGAAGAAGGAGGTGGAAAATTCCTGGAAACTGCCAAAAGAGAGATTGAAGTTAGCATTAGTGGGTTGGCCATGGCAGTAATTGCTACCCTGGATACCCTGGTATTGCAAAGATATTTCTGGTTGTTGCAGAGTGAACAACTTTATCTTACCTCAATCTTATGAAATACATGTACTGAATTTTTCAAGTGCGGAGGAAAATCACTATTTCTTTATTACACATTGCTTGATCATCTGCTGTGTGCCAGCCCCTTGATTTAGACTCTGAGAATAAAGAGATTCGGAAGGTCCCTGCTTTGGGTGAGCTCACCATCTAATGAGGCAGGCAGAGCAGACATTAGTCCTTGGAGTCTTTCCTATGACTAGATACAGATTTTGAGCTTGTGATAGGACCTTTTAATTTGGCTTTAAATAAAATGAAGAAATACAAAAATAATGGAAGTAAAGGCCTGCAGCTGTAGCCCTGTGGAATCCAATCCCGTCAGATCTCGGAAGCTAAGCAGGGTCGGGCCTGGTTAGTACCTGGATGGGAGACCGCCTGGGAACACCAGAAGTTGTAGGCTTGGGAGAAGGACCTGGCAACCCCCTCCCAAAAATCAGTCTGCCATTGAAAACCCTATGAACAGCAGAGAAGCACTGACCATAGTGTTTCCCCTGTTGTATGTAGGGTCGCTATGAGTCGGATACCGACTCGACGGCACCTAACAACAACAACAATGGAAGTAAAGATGACAAAAACTAAGTCAAGGTAGAGGCCATCAAAAATTTGCTGCAAAAATAGAGCAGTTCTTTTAATGAAGACCTAATAAGAGCAAAACTCCAACACTAAAAGAAAGAAATTTTCCATATGCCATGGTTAAAAATTTTTATTTAAGATTTGACTTCTACTATATATCCAACTATAACAGCTTTATTCTGGCTATTATATCTAATCCCAATACCCAATGATGTTTTTCAAACTCTAAAGCATATTCCTGCATTATTAGAGTAAATTAGTTAGCAAAAGAATGAGATATTAATCTGTAAAGGTCATATCATCCTGATTACAAGAATCCAATAAAATGGAATTCTTTCCTTTCATAGTTGAATGTCACCAAGGGAAAAACAGACAGCTTTACATTTCCCTCTGTAAGGAACAATTTTTTGCTTTCAAATTATATTACTCAACGTGCTGCTGATGTTTACTACTCAAGAAAACTGGAGTGGCGTGGTTCTTGGAAAGGTTGTATGCTCTGAGGAGGGAAATCACACAGCCAGCCCCAAGGAGAGCACTGTTATCTCTCTTTCGTCATAAAATGTGTAGTATTTACATGAATATTCTTCAGGATCGTGATGGACATGAACTTCCTTTTTTATTTCAGTTTGTAGACAAGGCAACTCAGAAGAGAGAAGTAAACCATTTGTTTAATATCCTTGCCTGATCAGAGACAACTTCAGTGTGCATTTAGGTCACTCCACTTATAATAAAAATGGAAGACAATCACATTTTCTATTCTGTCTTAGAAACACTTCATTAATATAATCATTAAAATTGCTATGATTAAAGAGACTTCATGACAGATCCAGGTCTAATATTCAATCAGGTCCATTGTTTCATGAAACCCTCACCACAACTCTCTGAGGTACACACTAACACTGCCCTCATTTTAGAGATCTGACAATTGAGGCAAAGTTTCACATACGGTCACAAAACTAGTAAGTGGTAGAGCTGGGATTTGAACCCAACAAGCCTGGCACTGCACCACTAGTGTACTTAACCACTTCACAATGTTCCCTCTCTATGGATTACATGAGTTTATCTTCCTGTATAGGTGGCTGTTCCCACATGTCTGTCAGCTTGTGGTGCTGTGGGGGCTTGCTGTGATACTGAAAGCTATTCCACTGGTATTTCAGATACCAGCAGGGCCATCCATTGAAGACAGGTACCAGCTGAGCTTCCAGACTAAGACAGACTATGAAGGAGGATGAGGTAGCCCACTCCAGAAAAGATTAGCCATTGGAAACCCTATGAATAACAGAAAAGCATTGTCAAATATAGTGCCAGAAAATGAGCTCCCCAGGCTGGAAGGCATTCAAGAAATTACTGGGGAAGAGTTGTCTCCTCAAATTAGAGTTGACCTTAATGATAGGAATGGAGTAAAGCCCCTGGGATCTCCTGTTGCTGATGTGGTATGATCCAAAATGAGAAGAAACAGTGATTTCAACAATGGGCTCAAACATAAAACGACCATGTACACGGCACAGTGTTGGGTAGTGTTTCATTCTATTGTACATGGGGTTGCTAGGAGTCAGATCTGACTTGGTGGCTTCTAACAGGTGTATGCAACAACACACTACATTTACCTCTCAAAGCAGAAACAAAAGTAAATGTTATCAATGGTTCCTGAAGAATAAGAGAAAACACACATTTACGGATATGACACATGATTTGTTGTCAATGCAAATGAAGAAGTATTATGAGAGGTTTTTCTGATTCAGCCAATACTAATTACATTTTGAGTCTCAGGATGAAGGCGGTTCAGTGACACCAGGAGAGCACTTCCTGTGGTGACAGAGTGACTAAGCCGCATGATGTGAGTTCACTTATGCTTGACTCTACTTATGCTTGTTGTCTGAACTCAGGTAGGTTACTTGTCTTCTCTGTGCCTCAGTTTCTCCATCTGCAAAAGAGAAGATTAAAAATACCTATGATGTTGTTGTTAGGTGCCGTCTAGTTGTGTCCAACTCATAGCGACCCTCATAGGGTTTTCAATGGCTGATTGTTTCGGGATTCCCTCAGTAGTGGATTGCCAAATCCTTCTCCCATTTTTGTGGTGATGGGAACAGAACCTGGGACCTCAGAGAATGTAGATCAGCACTCTACTAACTGAGATAAATCCTAACCACCAATGACACCTATTGTTGTTTGGTGTTGTCGAGTGAGTGTCCAACTCATAGTGACCGTATATACAACAGAGGAAACACTATTGTCAGTGCTTCTCTGCTATTCATAGGGTTTTCCATGGTGGACTGATTTTTGGCAGTGGGTTGCTGGGTCCTTCTCCCGAGCCTACAGCACCTGGTGTTCCCAGGTGGTCTCCCATCCAAGTACTAACCAGGCCCAATCCTGCTTAGCTTTGGAGATCTGACAGGATCAGATGTCACAGGACTACGGCTACAGGCAATAACACCTATGGTATCTCATTTATACCGGGATGGGATTTAGCTCAGTTGGTAGAGTGCTGCGCTGCAGTCTCTGAGGTCCTGAGTTCAATTCCCAGCACCGCAAAAAATGGGAGAAGTTCCTGGCAATCCACTCCCAAGGCAATCCCGAGACAGTCAGCCACTGAAAACCCTATGAGGGTCACTATGAGTGGGATACCGACTCAACAGCACCTAACAACAACAACATCTCATTTATCGTTGTCTTGCAAGTATTCAATTATCTGACTCACATAAAAATCTTAAAAAAAGTGTTGTTTGGCATCCACCAAACCACTAAGGGTATGTTGTTGTTGTGGTTGTGGTTGTTTGTTGTTGTTGTTAGATGCTATTGAGTTGGATCTGACACATAATGTCCCTACGTATAACAGAACAAAATAACTCTCCAACTCTGTGCCATGCTGAACATTTTGTCAGTGCTTCTCTGCTATTCATAGGGTTTTCGATAGCTGATTTTTGGGGATTATTTTGGGATTGGTGTGAGCCAACATGCCTGGCAAGGCTTCACTTTTAAATAACGTTTGATTAAAAGGTAGTGTGTAGAGGAGGTAAGGTCAAATGGTCCTATATCTGAGAAACCATGCAATATGCACTCCCCAACAGAGCACATGGTCAAACTGAGCAAAGAAGAAATGCCGAGGTAGATGATATGTCTCCTGGGTGCTCCCACCCAGCATGCTGAGTACCACTGGGCTGATGTATTTTGAGATTGACTGGTATTACTTACTGACATAAATCATTTAAATGCTTGGAAAAATTGCTTATGAGCCAACATAATTTCAGCATTATAACAACATGATTCTTCTATTTATTGACTTGGAGCTGATTTGCATTAGAAAAACATCCATAGGTATACAAAATGTATCTGCAAATATCCATTTATCTCAGCATATTAACGCTGAATTCGTTCCTTCATTTGTTCATTCCATGGATACCCTATACTTGTCTGGTCCAAGGTGCTGGGCTGAGGCTCAGGGGAAGAAAAAAACATAAATCTAAATGACAGTAAATTGTTATTTGTTCCAAAGCTTGATCACCATTTTTAGTAGTGAATTTTCAGGTCAGATTGTGTAGCAACCAAACAGACTGAGCTCATTTTGAGTTGGACACAGGAGCAGTTATCTGGACTCTCCTACCACATAGGTAATATTCTGAAGTGGGCTGAGGTATCTTTTTCCCCTTTTCTTGTTGAAGTCGTTCTCTCAGAAACTGATTTGTTTTGTGCTATTTTCCATTCACATCACGATCCAATCAAACCACAGAATATAGGAAAGATCAAAGTAGTGCCGTCTCGCCATCTACAGTAATTCATAGAATATATGAGGCATTAAAATTTTCATTCCTCATTCTTATAAGAAAGACTATAAAGGTAACCGAAAATGATGCAGAATATGAATTCATTCCTGAGACAATGATTGTAGCAAGAATGGAGAAAGGCATAAACCAACAGACCCTTTTTCTTGCCTAAGTCATAAGCGCATTTTGAAAAACAGTTCTTGCCTGTGTCACGTTCACACTGTCACCTTTATCCTTCATCTCTTCAGCTCTTCTCCTATCCAAATGATATATGAAAAAAAAAAAGCTCCGAAAACTTTTCAAGTTGGCTATCTGCATTTTCACCCAAAGCCATCTTACTATGCATTCCTATAAACACATGGAAAAGTATCCAAGGTTGTGCTTAACTAGATGGCGAAACAATTGATTGAAAAATGAAAACTTTAGCCAAACAAGTAAGCAGGAGGGGTTGGATGCTATCTGCAGTGCCTGATACCATGAGTTTTAATCTCTGTCTTGTATTTCTGTTTATTAACTATTTTTATTTTAGAACATATTTTCAATCCATATTTTTATTTAACAAAGTAACTTTGTAAGGCTGTAACTAATGACTCACAGAGAAAAAAATTAAACCTTCATCCATTTTCAGAATTTTAGCCAGAAGATGATGTGACACAAGCATCATAGGAAGAGAAAAGTATGTAAAATTGCATATCTGAACTAGTGACCACCTGGAAATACAAGGTGCTACAGGCTAGGGAGAAGGATCTGGCAATACACTCCCAAAACAATCTACCATTGAAAACCCTTAGAATAGCACAGAAGAACAGACAATAGTGCCGGGCATGGCACAGTGAGGGTGTTTCCTTCCTGTTGCACATAGGGTGGTTATGAGTCAGACCAGACTTGATGGCACCTAACAACAACAACTTTAACATATTATCTTTCCACTGACTAGGGAACTTGGGAAGAAAATACTCATGGCCAAGTCATAACATTAACCAAATGACTGTCTAAAAGAAAAGAAACTTGCCAGGTGTGGTGGCACACACCTGTAATCCCAGTGGCTCAGGAGGCAGTGGCAGGAGGATCACAAGTTCGAGACCAGAGGCAGTCTGCATAACTTAGTGAGACCCTATCTCAAAAAGTAAAAAAATGGGCTGGAAATGCAGCTCAGTGGTCCAGCACTTGCAGAGGATGCAAGTGCGAGGCCCTGGGTTCAACCCCCAGTACCAAAAAAAAAAAAAAAGAAAAGAAAAGAAAAGAAGAAAAAAGAGAAGAAACTTGGTTAGTGAGTTTTAAATTTGAATAGAAGAGGTTCAAAATGAAGGGAGAGCTGATTCTCCCCACGAGATATTCTCTAAGGTACCAATGGTGCACAAAACTTGCCACCTTGTATGGCAGGCACTGATGATCTGGGGAGAGGGACAGAAGCAGGAACCTTGGACAGTAGCAGTACCATGCTGCCCTGAGATCCCAAGGGCCTGAAGTCGTAATTGTAAGGCTGGAGAAATTAGCCTTCAGTCTTTCTGCATTTCTTTCTGTGGTTTCCTACCTGCAATGGGAAATTTATCAAGTGATTCATGAATTCCCAAGGTGCTCTGGAGGTGCATGCTGTCATGCTACAGCACCATGTCAGATAGATCTAGGTTCATGTTCCATCCCTACCACTAACCAAGTAGATGAACTTGGACCATTGCTCCATCTCTGCAAGCCACAGTTTCTTCATCTGTAAGATGGGAAATAATAAAACTAACACCATGGAATCTTTTGAGAGTAAATTCAGACAAAATGCATAAAATACTAGGCAAAAACTGGTTCAGACTCTGAAATGACTTGGGGTTCAAATGCAGGCTTCACCCCTTAACTATAGTGAGACTTGACCAGTGATCATTTCAGTTCCCTGCTTTATCAATAAATGGAAATAATGAAAATACTACTTTATAGGGTTAGTTATGCATGTTCACTGTTTGCTTGAAAAGTGCTTTGAGGAACTTCTGGCACATGATGAAAATTTGGTCTTATTTTAGGCAATATTTTAAGGTTCTGACACTGAGCTGCTACACATAATGGAAGGTACTAAGATATAACAGCCCGTGCCAATAAAAGGTCACATAACTAGAGGAAAAAAAATCCATGAGGGTTTTGGGATAGAAATGGGGAGAACATAAATATGAAGTTTTGAAGCATTTTGTGTTACTTTTGGAGAAGATGACAGTGCTAAGAAAGAAAGAGATGGGAAATAAAATATGGTTGTGGAAATCCACTCTACTGGTGCAACTTAGTAAAGGAACAGGAAGACAAATGGGAAATTTTAGAGAAACTGGATACAAATAGAAAAGAAATCTAATAAAGTTGCTGTTCGATTAAGGGCTCAATGAGACTTACATTTAGTTCACAAACATTTACCGAAAAGTTACTTATTATACCAGTACTGAGCTGGGAGACAGGAATTCAAACCAGTGGCATAGTAAGGGTTTGGGGCAGTGGATCAGCTTTGTCCCAGCTAGGGGAAGTATATTATTATTAACACAATTTAGAATTGCCAGTGCACAATGATCATAAAAAGCTGTCCAGTTTTCAGTCTCTGTTACTATTGTCTATAAATTCCCTACAGACAATTTACGTAGCATCCAGTACAGACTAAGTTTACTGCCCCTCCCTTGGTCCTCCACTTGTACCAGGTGAGATACGCCTGGCTCTAGGGCACTCGTAGTGCACTAAGAAACCAGTTAAATGAAATAGTCATAGTGGGAGCCACACTTTTTATTAATTATCACAATAAATTCCAGTTGTCATAACTGTTTAGACACACAAAATAAATTCACTTTGAAGTCAAAAATGGAAAACAAAAATAGAAGCTAAGGTAAATTTTCATCTTCTCTAGTATTAGACAGACCTCTCAAAAACCTATAATAGGGTGGTCAGATTTAGCAAATAAAAACACACCATGACCAGTTGTGTTCATAGCTCTTCATCACTGTGATAAAATACCTGAGAAAAACAAGTTAAAGGAGGAAAAGTTTCATGTAGGCTCATGGTTTCAGAGGTTGCACTCCATGGTCACATAGCTCAGCTGTTTCTGGGCCTGTGGTGAGGCAGAGCATCATGGCACATGAGCACGTGGTAAAGGTTGCTAGCCTCACAGCAGTCAAGAAGCAGAGAGAGCAGGAGAATAAGTGTCTCAGGACAAGATATGGCCTTCAAAGTCATGCCTCCAGTGACGCACTTCCTCCTACTGGGCCCTGCCTCCTCACAGTCCCTTCAGCCATGACTAGTCCATCGGTGAGGTTGGCACCCTCCTGGTGCAATCACCTGTCATTAGCACCAGTAGCTGGGCACCAAATCTTCAACACATGAATCTTTTGGGGGATACTTCATATTTAAGCCACAATATCAGTTAGATTTGAATTTCAGATAAACAATGAAAACTTTCTAGTACAATTATACTCCAAGTATTGCACAAACATGCCAGAACTATTTGTTGTTTGTATAAAATTTGTATCTAATTGTTGTTAGGTGCCATCAAGTTGGTATCCGACTCATAGCGACCCTCATAGGGTTTTCAATGGCTGACTGTTTCGGGATTGCCTTGGGAGTGGGTTGCCAGGTCCTTCTCCCATTTTTTTGGTGCTGGGAATTGAACTCGGGACCTCAGAGACTGCCGCGCAGCGCTCTACCCACTGAGCTAAATCCCAGCCCTTGTATCTAATTAGGTATTCTTTATTTTATCTAGCAACCCTACTATTATGGCAGAATCAATATAATGAACATTTTACTTAACTAGTCCTTGCTGGCTTTCTCTGTGTGTGCAGGACAGTTTTAAACACTGGAGGAGAAGCAGATTTACCATGAAGCTAAGAAAGCTTACTCTGTGATGGCGCCCCTGTGCACAGTCTCCCCCCATAAGGCTAGCAGGGATGCTTTTGCAAAATTTATATACGTAAGATATCTTGGCTGCCTTTGGTTCTGATCACTGTTTTTCATCACTTCTACTTGGGTGCTATAATACTACCCATTCTGTATGGTGATGGTACAACAGCTACTGGTAAATTTTGTGATTCTTTTATGGGAAAATAAGTTGGGGATACTCTTAGTTTGTGTTCAGTGGGTTATATCTTTGTGGTTTATAGTCACTTCTGGGTTTAGTTACATTATTTTTAGCCATCTGAATGTGGCTATTTATTCCAGGAACACTAATGTCACTCTGCTCATTCATCCAGCCATATTTTGGCTCATGATCTGAAAATGTCTGTGGCTGCCCACACTGAAAATATAGGTGTTCAAGAGGGGAGAAAAAAAGCTTGAAATGGGCAGAGCCAGAGCTAACATGCAAATATTCTTGCAAATTAAAAAATTTCTGTATGAATGAAATTTGATTGGCATTACCCCAAATTTGATAACAATTCTAAATATTTATGAGACTTTACTAATAATATTTAAGAAGTAAAAAGTAACTTTTAAAAGCTATTAAAAATATAAAACAAGTTTCAATTGACCCTGCTAGAAGTTTCTATTTTTTATTTTTCTCTAATGAAAATTGTATCACAAAATTATCATTTAATATTGATTAAAGAGTATGCAGTAAAAGGAATTAGACAATTCATTTTTAACTTTTTTTTTACTTTCTGGTATTTGAATTTGTAAACTTTTTAAAAACTAATATGGTAATTTTTGTCATTCTAAGTAAATATCAATTTTCATACCTGATTCTATCTTTTTAAGAGGTATGACCAAATCATGGATCCACAAAACCTGGATCTAACTAAAAATAGTAGTAAACAAAACAGATTTTTAAAAATGAAACATTTTGTGTGGGGTGGGAGGAAGCTGGGCACCATGGTGCACCTTTGTAATCCCAGCATCTGCGGAGGCTGAGGTACAAGGATTGCCAAGTTCCAGACCAGAGGCAGCCTGCACAACCTGTCAAGACCTTGCCTCATAATAAATAAAGACAAGGGGCCATGGGTGCAGCCCAGTGGTGGGGCACTTGCTTAGCATGTGAGAGGCCCTGGGTTCAAATTTCTGGTACTACAAGACAGAAGAGAAAAAGAAAGGAAAGGAAAGGGAAAAGAAGGGAGGGGAAGAAAGGGGAGAGAAATAAAGGAAAGGAAAGGAAAGGCAGGAAAGTCTTACGTGGGGTCTAATTCTAGTGCAGAAAGCAGTCAATAAATAAAGAACACAAGCAAAGTAAACAGTATATGAGGTGATGGTGATTGTTATGGAGGTAAAAGAAGAAAATAGGAAGTGCTGAATGGCTAGAAGTACAATTTAAATAGGATAGGCTCAGCAAAATACTCAGGAAAAGAACATCTGAGCAGAGACTGAAGAAGATGTGGGAGAGGGCCCTGTGGCTATGTAAGGGAAGAGGGAGCCACAGGTAGAAAATTACTAGGTCTGGATTTGACTCTCTGGGAATCAGTAAGGAGTTCAATGTGGCTGGAGCCTAGAGGGAGACAACGTCATCAGGAGAGGAGATGGATGTGGAGGGCTCTTATACAGCTAGCTGTGGACTGTTGCAAGGGTTGTGGATTTTACCAAAACTGAGGCAATTAGAGGTTTGTGAACAAAGAAATATAATGAGCTGAGATGATTGAAAAAGATTTCTCTAGGTGCCAAGTTGTAAAGAAGCAGGTCAGGAAGCCTAGTTAAGGGCAACTAATTCATTCAAGAGAAGCTAGAGTTTTCTGAGGGTGCTGAAAAATGGTTGGATCTGAGATATCTTTTAAAGTCAATGAGTACAAACTTGATAATTTATGTCATATATGAGAAGGAAAAGAACAAGGATGACACGATGGTCATTGGTGTGGACCATGGAAAGGATAGAGTTGTCATTTACTATGGTAAGAAATGCTATAAGAAAAGCAAGCTTTGAAGAGAGATCAAAACCACTACTTTCAAGATATCATTTAGATATCTTACCCTGTGAAAAATATCAAGTGAGCCATTGCCCACACAAGCTTGCAATTTAGGAAAGAGGGCTAGGTTAGAGATAGACATGTAAGTCAATGGAATATAAGGTCATGAAACCAGAAGACACCACCAAAGGAGTAAATGTCAAGAGCTAAAACTAATCCAAGGACTGAGGATAAGGTTCTCAAAAGCTAAGAGATTGAGGTGATGCAGAATCCCCAAAGAAAACTAAGATGGAGCTACAGTTGACAGACAAGGAAAAGCCAGGAGAATGTCTTGTCCTGGAAACTTAATTAATAAAATGTTTTAAATAAGGAGATATTAACTTGGTCAGATGCTGACAATCAGTTGAAATAAGAATTGACTACTGATCTTTAGCTTTGCCAAAGTAGAAGCCTTTGGTGGTCTTCATAAAAGCAGTCTTCATGAACTTGAGAGGTAAAAGGCCAGGCCTGATGTGGTTGATTTTGAAGGACAGCAGGAAGCATTGCAAATGAGTATAGATGAGTCATGCAGTCATACTGTAAAGAGGAGTAGAGAAATAGGGCTCTATGTGGATAGAAATGTAGGGTAAGGAAGAATTGTTTTTTACATAAGTGACATATCAAAATATTTCTGTGCTAATGGGAATAGTCCAATTGAGACAGAAAGAGAAAAACTTATGATGAAACAGAAAGAAGTGATGGCTTTTACTAGACAAAAAGTTAATCATGACATGTATCTGGCCTTTATTAAACACTTTAAGACAGAGTACTATGTACTTGGGCTGGGATTTAGCTCAGTTGATAGAGCGCTGCGCTGCAGTCTCTGAGGTTCTTAGTTCAATTCCCAGCAGGACAAAAATGGGAGAAGGGCCTGGCAATCCACTCCCATGGCAATCCCGAAACAGTCAGCCATTGAAAACCCTATGAGACGGATACCAACTCAACAGCACCCAATAAACACAACAACAACCATGTACTTTATTCATAAAGCAGTCATTTGTTTTTTATAAGAACTCTAGGAGATAAGCATTATTATTCCCCATTTCACAAAGAAAGGTTGAGGCATGTACCTGAGGTTATAGAGAAAATAAGCAGCAGAGTAGAAGTTTTAATTCCAGTTTGTCAGTTTCAAATATAGTATGACTTCAAGTCTTCATCTTTCTACTTCCTTCAACAGCACAATTGGCACATAATAAATACTTCATAGATATTCTGTGAAAATGGGACTATGTTTATGAATAAATGGTGAATACAGATGTTTCTGAATTTACAATCGGGTTATGTCCCAATTAACCCATAATAAGTTGAAAATGTTGTAATTCAAATATGCATTTAATACACCAAACCTACCAAGCCCCCACTTGTCTGTCAGTTCAGCTTCTGCAGTCTATAGGTGATTGAACATGCTATCAGGATGCACTGATAATTACTGGTGATTGGAATGCAAAAGCTGGAAACAAAGAAGAAGGATTAGTAGTTGGAAAATATGGCCTTGGTAACAAAAACAATGCTGGAGATCGCGTGATAGAATTTTGTCAGACCAACGACTTTTTCATTGCAACTACGTTTATTCATCAACATGAATGGAGACTATGCACATGGAATTCACCAGATGGGACATACAGGAGCTAAATTGACTTCATTTGTAGAAAAACATGATGAAAAAGCTCAATAACAAAAGTCAGAACAAAACCAGGTAATGATTGCAGATCAGACTATCCACTGCTCATATGCAGGTTCAAACTTGAAACTGAAGAAAATTAGAACAAATGTATGAGAGTGAAGGTATGACCATGAGTATATCCCTTTGGAGTTCAGAGACCACCTCAAGAATATATTTAATGTATTAGACAGTAATACCTGAAAATCAGACAAATTGTGTCATGACATCAAAGATATCATTCATGAGGAAAGCAAAAGTTATTAAAAAGACAGGAAAAAAGAAAAGACCAAATTACATGTCAAAAGAGACTCTGAAACTTGCCATTCAAAGTCAAGCAGTCTAAGTAAAAGGAAGACATGACAAAGTTAAAGAATGAAACAGAAGATTTCAAAGGGCAGCTCAAGAAAACAAAATGAAATCTTATAATGATGCATGCAACAAGCTGGAGATAGAAAACCAAAAGGGAATAATACTCTGTTTTTATCAAGTTTAAAGAATTGAAGAAAAAATTCAAGCCTTGAGTGGCAATAGTGAAGGATTCTACAGGGAAGATATTAAACAATGCAGAAAACATCAAAAGAATATGGAAGGAATACCCAAAATCATTATACCAAAAAGAACTGATGGATGTCCAACCATTTCAAGAGGCTGCATATGATCAGGAACAGATGGTACTGAAAGAAGAAATGGAAGCTGCCTTGAAGGAATTGATGAAACACAAGGCTCCAGGATGTGATGAAACATTAATTGAGATATTTCAACAAATAGATGCAGCCCTAGGGGTGCTCACTTGTCTATGCCAAGAGGTTTGGAAAATAGATACCAGGCCAATTGACTGGAAGAAATCCATTTTTGTGCCTTTTCCTAAGTAAGGGAATCCAACAGAATGTGGAAATTATCAAATAATATCATTAATATCTTGCTCAAGTAAATTTTTGCTAAAGATCATTCAAAAGTAACTGCAGTGGTTTATTGGCAGAGAATTGTTGGAAAGTCAAGACAGATTCAAGAGGGACATAATTACTGATGTCAGATCGATATTGGCTGAAAGCAGAGAATACCAGAATAATGTCTATCTATGTTTTATTAACTATGCAAATGCATTTGAGTGTGTGGATCATAATGAATTATGGATGACACTGCAAACAATAGGAATACCAAAACAATTATATTCATGAGGAATCTGTACCTGGACCAGGAGGCAGTTGTTCAAACAGAACAAGCAAACATTCCCTGGTTTAAAGTCAAGAAGGGTGTCTCATGGCTGTATTCTTTCACCATAATCTCTTCCATCTCTGTGCTGATCAAATCATCTGAGAAGCTGGACTTTATGAAGAAGACTGCAGCATCAGGATTGGAGGAAGATTCATTAACAACCTGCATTATGCAGATGACACAACTCTGCTTGCTGAAAGTGAAGAGGATTTGAAACATTTACTGATGAAGAACAAAGAATATAGCCTTCAGTATGGATTGTGTCTCAATATCAAGACAACAAAAGTCTTTACAACTGAGTCAGTAAGCAACTTCATGATAAATGGGGAAAAGATTGATGTTGTTCAAGACTTTGTTTAACTTGGCTCTACAATCAACACCCACTGAAGCAGGAGTCAAGAAATAAGAAAATGTATTGCACATGATCATCTCAATTGATGCTGAAAAGGTCTTTGACAAAGTGCAACACCTTTTCATGATAAAAACCCTGGAGAAGATAGGTATAACAGGCAAATACCTTAACATCATAAAAGTCATCTATGACAAACCTACAGCCAACATTATATTAAATGGAGAAAAACTGAAACCATTTCCTCTTTAGATCTGGGAAAAGGTAAGGATGTCCACTCTCTCCTATTCTATTTAACATAGTAATTGAAGTCAGTTGGCAAGGAAGAGGTCAAACTATCCAATTTGCAGATGATATGATTCTATACCTAAAAGATCCCAAAACCTCATCCAGAAAACTTTTAGATCTAATCAACTCCTTCAGTAAAGTGGCAGGATATAATATCAACACACAAAACTCAATAGCTTTTCTTTACACCAACTGTAACCAGGAGGAGAAGGAAATACCTTTCATGATAGCCCACCAGAAAATTAAGAACCTTGGAATCAATCTAACCAAAGACCCCTCAGATCTCTACAGGGAAAATTTCAAAACATTAAAGAAAGAAATAGCAGAGGATACTAAAAAATGGAAGGACCTTCCCTGCTCCTGGATTGGGAGAATCAATACAGTAAAATGGCTATCCTACCAAAAGCAATTTGTAGATTTAATGCAATCCCCATTAAAATTCCATTAACTGACTTTACGGAAATAGGAAAAACAATTCAAAAATTCATATAGAACCACAAAAGACCACATATAGCCAAAACACTCTTAAGCTGCAAATTAATGCAAGCAAAATCACAATCCCTGACTTCAAGCTATAGTATAGGGCAGTGGTGTCACAAACAGCCTGGTGGCACAAAAATAGGCCTGAAGACATGTGGAACAGAATAGAAGACCCAGAAATACCACAACACACCTATATCCACATTATTTTCAACAAAGGAGCAAAGCAAGTAAACTAGAAAAAGGACAGCCTTTTCAATGAATGGTGCTGGGAAACATGGACATTGGCTTGCAGAAAAAATAAAATTGACCCACATCTCTCAATATGCACAAGAGTTAACTCAAAATGGATAAAAGACCTCAACATAAAACCAGAAACTTTAAAACTAATAGAAGACAGAATAGGTAATATACTCCAACATATAGGCATAGGAAAGTATTTCCTTAATAGGATTCCAATTGCTCAAGAAATTGCAACAAGAATAGATAAATGGGATCACATGAAATTAAAAAGCTTCTGCACAGCAAAGGAAACAATTAACAGACTCAAGAAAATCCCCACTGAATGGGAAAAAATCTTCACAACCTATACATCAGACAAAGGTTTAATTACCACAATTTATAAAGAACTTAAGAAAAAAATACCCAAGAAAACAAATAACCCAATACACAAATGGGAAAAGGAACTGAGCAGACAGTTCTCAAATGAAGAGGTCCATAAAGCAATGAAACACATGAAAAACACTCAATATCCCTAGCCATTAGGGAAATGCAAATTAAAACAACTCTGAGATTTCACCTTACACCAGTAAGAATGGCCAAGATCAATAAAACAAATAACAACAAATGCTGGCGAGGTTGTGGAGAAAAGGGAACACTCTTACCTTGTTGGTGGAGCTGTAAATTGGTCCAACCACTGTGGAATTCAATATGGAGGTATCTATCTTGAAAAACTGAAAATAGATTTACCATATGACCCAGCTATAACACTATTGGGAATTTACCCAAAGGGAGATGTATCATCATACTACAGAGACACCTGCATCTCCATGTTCAATGCAGCACTTTTCACAATAGCTAGGATATGGAATCAACCAAAGTGCCCTTCAACAGAAGAATGAATAAAAAAACTATGGTACATATACACAATGGAATACTACTCAGCAATCAAAAAAATGAAATAAGGCCATTTGCAGCAAAACAGATTGAATTAGAGAAAATTATTTTAAGTGAATTAACACAAGCTCAGAAAGAGAAAAACCACATGTTCTCACTGATGTCTGGGTGCTGAATCAAAATTATAAGAAGGAAAAATCCTATGCTGAGGTCGGAACATAATAAAAAAAAACTAAGAATGGTATTATTATAGATGGACTAGAATATGCATGTAATAGTACTAACAATGTAAAAAGAAAGTTCACTACAGAAAAAGTTTCTATCTTAAACAGAATTGGAACCCAAGGATATATAGAAAAATATTACCATAAAAAGACAAGCAAATGGAAGAGAACTCTTTGGTGGGGGGAATTGAATGGGGGAAGGTAGCACACAAGAGGATAAGGGAGAACTTATCTGTATAATGTACAACAAAATGCCTATATGGAAATATCACAATGAAAAGCATGCCAGAATGAAAAAAAAAGATGTGTTGCATTGGTAAAAGCTGTTGTAAAAGACTTCTTTAAAGTTGAAAGTAAAGGTGTCACATTGAACATGAAGGGTTGCCTGACTCATGCCATGACATTTCAGTCACATAATATGGATGTGAAAGCTGGACATTGAATAAGGGAGACAGAAGAGTTGATGTCTTTGAATTATGGTGATGAAGATGAATACTGAATATACCATGGACTGCAAAAAGAACCAACAGATATATCCTAGAAGGGCATCCAGAGTGCTCCCTGAAAGCAAGAATGGCTACACTACATTTTATGTATTTTGGACATGTAGTCAGGAGGGACCAATCCCTGGAGAAGAACATCATGTTTGGGAGAGTGGCAGGTCAACCAAAGAAAGAAAGACCTTCAAATGGGTATATTGGCACAGTGTCTGCAACAATGGGCTTAAACATAAAAATGGTCATATGCCTCACATAGGACCAGGGATTATTTTGTTCTGTTGTACATAGGGTCGCTATGAGTCAGACCTGACTCAACTGAACCTAAAAACAACCTACCAAACCTCATAGCTTAGCAGCATGGCACATTGTAAAGAATCCGTTGTTCAACCTCTTGATAATTTCACTGACTGGGCACTGCAGCTCTCTGCAACTGCCTATCACAAGAGAGTATCATACTGGGAAAACAGATCAAAATTCAAAGTTTAACTACAGTTTCTGTCAAATTCATATCACATTTCTACCATCATAAATTTAGACAATCCTAAGTTAAATCATAGACACAAATGAAAGGAGACCAAAAGAGTTGTGGCATGATATAAAAGATATCATTCAAGAAGGAAGCAAAAAGTACTTAA
Source organism: Pedetes capensis (assembly GCA_007922755.1). Lineage (NCBI taxonomy): Eukaryota > Metazoa > Chordata > Mammalia > Rodentia > Pedetidae > Pedetes > Pedetes capensis. The sequence continues at coordinate 49,525 of VMDO01005672.1, read as the reverse complement.
AAAGACAAAAAGAAAAAGAAAAAGAAAAGACCAAATTACATGTCAAAAGGGACAGTAGAACTTGCCCTTGAACATTGAGCAGCTAAAGTAAAAGGAAGACATGATGTAGTTAAGGAACTAAACAGAAGATTTCAGAATGCAGCTCAAGAAGACAAAAACAAATATTACAATGACATGTGCAAGGAGCCGGAGGCAGAAAACCAAAAGAGAAGAGCATGCTATGTGTTTCTCAAGCTTAAGGAAGTGAAGAAAAAATTCAAGCCTCGAGTGGCAGTAATGAAAGATTCTACAGGGAAAATATTAAATGATGCAGGAAACATCAAAAGAAGATGGGAAGAATACACAGAGTCATTATACAAGAAAGAATTGGTAGATGACCAACCATTCCAAGAGGTTGCATATGAAGGGGAACCAATGGTGTTGAAGGATGAAGTGGAAGCTACCTTGAAAGAACTGGCAAAACACAAAGCTCCAGGAATTGATGGGATACCAATAGAGATGTTTCAACAAACAGATGCAGCACTGGAAGTGTTAACATGTTTATGTCAACAGGTTTGGAAAACAGCTACTTGGTCAACTGACTGGAAGAGACCCATATTTGTGCCTATTCCCAAAAAAGGGGATCCAACTGAATGTGAAAACTATCGGACAATATCATTAATATTGCACACAAGCAAAATTCTACTAAAGATCATTCAGAAGTGACTGCAGCAGTATATAGGCAGGGAATTACTGGAAAATCAAGCGGGATTCAGAAGAGGGCGTGGAACCAGGGACATCATGGCTGATGTCAGGTGGATATTAGCTGAAAGCAGAGAATATCAGAAAGATGTCTATCTATGTTTTATTGAGTGTGCAAAGGCATTTGATTGTGTGGATTATAACAATTTATGGATAACACTTTGGAAAATGGGAATACCAGAACACCTAATTGTGCTCATGAGAAATCTGTATGTGAACTAGGAGGCAGTTGTTCGAATAAAACAAGGAAACACAGCCTGGTTTAAATTTGAGAAAGGTGTGCATCAGGGCTGTATACTTTCACCCTATCTCTTCAATTTATATGCTGAGCAAATAATCTGAGAAGATGGACTTTATTAGGAAGAATGCAGCATCAGGATTGGAGGAAGACTCATTAACAACCTGTGTTATGCAGATGACACAACTCTGCTTGCTGAAAGTGAAGAGGATTTAAAACATTTGCTGATGAAGATCAAAGATCATAGCCTTCAATATGAGTTGAGACTAAACATCAACAAAACAAAAATCCTTATGACTGGGTCAGCACGCAATTTCACATTAAATGGAGAAAAGATTGAGGTTATCTAAGATTTTGCTTTGCTTGGCTCTATAATCAACACCCGTGGAAGCAGCAGTCAAGAAATCAAAAGACACATTGCTCTAGGAAAAGCTGTGGCAAAAGATCTCTTTAGAGTATTGAAAAGCAAAGACGTCACATTGAAGATGAAGGTGCGTCTGATTCATGCCATGGTATTTTCAGTCTCATCATATGGTTGTGAAAGCTGGACACTGAACAAGGGAGACAGAAAAAGAATTGATGCTTCTGAATTGTGGTGCTGGAGACATCTACTGAATATACCATGGACTGCCAAAAGAACAAACAAATCTGTCCTAGAAGAAGTACAACCAGAGTGCTCCTTGGAAGCAAGAATGGCCAGACTGCGTCTTAGATATTTTGCACATGTAGTCAGGAGAGATCAATCCCTGGAGAAGGACATCATGTTTGGGAGAGTGGCAGATCAACACAAAAGAGGAAAAACCTCCACCAAATGGATTGACACAGTGTCTACAACAATGGGCTTAAACATAAATAAGATCATTTGCCTGGCACAGAATCGGCAAGTGTTTCGATCTGCTGTATATAGGGTCACTATGAGTAGGACTCGACTCGACGGCACCTAACAAAAACAACAACAACAAGTTAAATCATGTTAAGTCAGACATCGCCTGTAAATGCTGTTTGGTGTTATTGAGTCAGATCCAGCACATAGCAACCCTATATACAACAGGAAAAACTCTACCCAACACTGTCATACACATGATCATTTTATGTCTGTGTCCAATGTGGCAGCCTCCATGTTTCTTCTCATTTTGAATTGTGCAACATCAGCAAAAGGAGATCCTGGGGGCTTCACTCCATTCCCATCATTAAGGTCATCTCTACTTTGAGCAGGCAAGACTTATCCCCAGTTGTTTCTTGAATGCTTTCCAGTGTGGTAGTGGGGCGCTTTTTCCAGCACTATATTTGACAGTGTTTCCCTGCTAGTCATAGGGTTTTCAATGGCTAATTATTTTGGGAGTGAGCTGCCTGGTACTTTTCCCTAGTCTGTCTTAGTCTGGAAGCTCAGCAGAAATCTGTCTACCATAGGTGGCCATGTTAGTGCCTGAGATACCTGTGGCATAGTTTTCAGCATCTGAGCAACATGCAAGCCCCCACAGCACAACAAGCTGACAAACATATGGGAGATCTGTTTATATACTCATACATACACACACACACACACACACACACACACACACACACACAAATACAGTTTTGCAGTGGGCATTTTTGGAGATAAGTAAGAAGGTGGAAAGACTTGGAGTTCATTTACTAGACTAGAAATTCCTCCCCTATATCCTAGAATATGCTGGCAGGAAGAAGTTATCTAAAAGGAGCAGAGAAGAAGCCAGGTACCCATTCCTTCCCAACTTTCCCAGTGAGCCATACTTCAACCAGTTAGGTCATAAATCTTGTGACAAAGACCTTCAACTGCTGATACTACTACTGAAAATTTCAAGGAAGTAAAAAAGAAGCCTTTGGTTGAGGATATATTTGTTTCCACTTTGAATGCGTGGGTTGGGTTCAATGATTGGTTGACAAGGCTTTTGTGTTATAAACATAAAATAGTGTTAACAAAAGCTGAGCAACAAGACAAATCACCTTCTCCATGAATAGGAATCTTACTCCATCTGTAATTGAGCAAAATGAGTCCACCTCACAGTGAGTGCAGAGTCCATAAACAAACCAGGAGATAAAAGCATAAAGAGGGCTTTATTACTTGGAGCAATTAAGGAGAGTACTAAGAATAATTCCCAGAACAGTGTCATCCCAAACAAAGAAAGCAGGGAAGTTTATTGGAGAAACACACATGTTCACCTTGGAAAGACTTATCATTACTTATAGAAGCAGTGATGAAGCAACTGTAGAAGCAACTGAGCATGCTCAGTTGGAGATCATGCTTCTTTATACGTCAAATGTTCAAAAAATGGTGGACAGAAATGTATCCTGGATGGAGAATTTAGTTTTATCATGAGCACAGTTTCCTCTAGGACGTCTAAAGAATCAGAGTGACTCTGATTTGAGCTGGTTCCTTGTCGGTTTGTAGGAGGGACCTATTTTAAACAATAAGAACAACTTTGAAGGAAGGTTAACATCATTTAAGGGGCAATGGCTCCTCACCTATGGCAAGCACAGGTGATTGCCCCTAAACGTACCTGCCTAGATGCTAATACCTTCTCCTCCTGCCTCCCCATTTTTTCAGATAGTGTAATTTCTAAATCCATAGGCATTAAAGTTTGAACAAATAAGCAAGGATATATTATCATTTTAGGATGTTTTTCAGAAGAACTTAAGATAGATTTGAATCTTGGTAACATCCTGACCTTCAGGGGCTATTCATTATGATATACAAACACAAGAGAAATGTGCATTACTTGCAATATTCTAACATGAAATTCACCCTCAAAATAGACACCCTCCACAAGGTAACTTCATTACCATTTCCTTCTTGACCACAAAGTAGCATCATTTCTCAAGGTAATAATGGGTCTTTTCTGGTAATCCACTCAAATTTTAGTGTAATGCAATGATGAACATATCAGCCTCTATACATTTTATATAACATATTTAGCTCTGAGGTGAACAAATTACACAGGCGTGGAGAGTCATTTCATTTTCTTTCCTCATTAAAATATAGCTTCTTTTATGCCATCTCTGATATTAGCAATCGTATTTTCAAAAGAATTTTGAACAGCATTATTTCAATTTCAGTGCACAAACAAGTGATATAACCATTATTGGCTGCATTATAATCTCCTCAGCTTTAATTATTTGTTCCTTGGAATACTGTGTCTTCCTAGTTTATGGTTTTAAAATGCATTCCTGTTTTCTATTCTAACGCAGTTCCTTTTAGTTGAGAAGGAAAAGGGCAGTTACATATATGTCATTCTTTTGAAACTGTACTTTATCATTTCAGTGGTCATTGTATCTAACCCATTAGGTATTGGATTATGATATTGTGCAATCATAAAGGAAACAGAATTTTAAAAAGCCACTGAGCTGAACATAAATCAGCAAGTAGGATGAAATTAGAATCAAACATTAGAAACTGTAGTTACTCTGAGATACAGCTCTCATTTTTGTTAAGTTTTGGGATGGTATAAAAATATTCGGTTCTATTTCATATAAAAGATATGAATCCCTCATGATTATTAATGCCCTAACCTTTTCAGTTAATAATGATTGTGATTTTGTGATGATCTTCTGCCACCAGAGATAGCAAATAGGTTTATAGTGTCTTGCCAACACCCATCATGTGGCAGGCTCTGCCTGGGAGTTTGTGTGAAGAGTTCTGCAGCCATGCTTTGGTACAGATACACAGAGCTCCATGCTCAGCAGTCATGTCTGCCAGGGAAGCAGGGAAGGAGAGGGGCAGCCTGCATGCCATGTGTCTCCTTGTATAAGATGGCATCTGAGGAGTCATGAGAGCTCAGCTCAAATCCCTTCTCTCTCCCTAAATACCTCATAATCACTTCACCACTCTGCATTACATTTCCCTGGTCATTTAACAAGGTCTATTTTCTATAATTTTTGTAATATCTAAGCAAGTGAAGCCTGTAGCTGTACCACTGTGGCTTCCGATCCCACCAGATTGCAGAAGCTAAGTAGGGTCGGCGTGGTTACTACTTGGATGGGAGACCATCTGGGAACACCGGATGCTTTAGGCTTGGGAGAAGGACCTGACAACCCACTCCCAAAAAACAATCAGCCATTGAAAACCCTGTGAATAGCAGAGAAGCACTACAATATTGTTTTGCCTGTTGTATGTAGGGTTGCTATGTGTTGGGCACCAACTCCAGGCACCTAACAATAACAACAAGTGAGTATTTGGTTTTTTTTATGCTAAACACCTAACAAATATTGGTTTAATATGAGTTCATCTCTACAGGTTAAAAGGGACAGAGTGATTAGACTGAAATATATGCACAAAACATTACAGACAATTATGAGTTGAGGCTGTGGTTTAGCTCAGTTGGTGGAGTGCTGCTCCACACTCTTTGAGGATCTGGGTTCAATCCCTAGCACCGCAAAAACAGGAGAAGGGCATGGCAATAAACTTCCCCAAAACTTCAAAACAATCAAACATTGAAAACCCTGTGAGAGTTGACCCAATTCTACCCCACCTAACAATAACAATAATTAAGAAAGAATGACTTTTTGTGGTATGAGGGATCTAATCTAGGACCTTATGCATGCTAGGCAAGCACTCTTCCCAAGCTATATCCCTAGCCCAGAAAGAGCAATCATTAAAACTTGAGTACCCGATAAGAAGAGATGTTGGGCCTCCTATGAAAGTCTTTTAAATGTCTTTTATCTGCTCCACAGATGGAATAGGAAAAGAGCATCCATCATGGAGTGCAGGAAAGTGAAAGTGTATAAAAAGCCTCAAGGGGCAGTTGGTGCCTGTGATGCCCATCTGGTTTTGCTAACTAGCCTTTATCAATGCTAGGTTCCTGCCTTCCTCAGAGGTTGGGACACAGGTGTGCTGTCTTTAGGTATTGGCTAGAACAAACAGGGGAATTGGGGTTTAGCTCAGTTGGCAGAGGGCTGCTCTGCACTCTCTGAGGACCTGAGTTTGATCCCCAGCACTGCAAACATGGTAGAAGGACATGGCAATCCACTCCAGAAGTGATCCCGAAACAATCAGCCATTAAAAACCCTGTGAGGGTCAGCCCAATTCAATGGCACCTAACAACAACAACAGAACAAATGGTAAATTCTTTTTGCACTCTTGAGTTTTCTAAGGCTGGAACTTAAACAGGAACTAAAGTCACCAGGCATACAGGTACAATCTTGTAATCCCAGGGACTTGGGAGGCTAAGGCAGGAGGATGGCAAATTTGAGGCCAGAGGCAGCCTACATAATTTAGGGAGACCTTGTCTTGACATAAAAAAAGTTTTTAAAGAGGGTTGGGGTGCAGCTCAGTAGTACAGCACTTGCAAAGTATGCGAGAGTCTCTGGGTTCAACTCCTAAGTACAAAAATAAAGACAAAAAAGGCATCATATGGATGTGGCTCTGAGTCATTAGAAATGAAGTTAAGGCTCTTTCAAGCCTGTACAGGCCAAGGTTGTGGCTTGGTGAAGAAAAGACACAGAGGAGCCTCCCTGCCTACTTGGAACTCTGTCAAGGTGAGACTCCTTGTCAGAACACACAAATATAAACACAGAAATGCCACTGTCGCATACCACAACAATCATCACTTCCAGAATTAGACACCACACTTGGATACTTACATCTCAGGTGCTTGCAAATGCCTACACGTCCACCCACCCACCCCGCCCTACACACACACAAATTACATTACACAGATAAAGAAACTGAAAGTCAATGGCTCAATAACTTACCTAAGATATGAGTTTGAACCTATCTGTCAGTCTCCAGAGCCTAAAGTCTAAATTCCTGGGAAAACAGTTCAGCACTCCTGACAGGTTCCCAGGCACTGCGCGGATGAAGTGCTGAGGGATAGTCCCTCAGAACAGTAGGTCCAGGGGCGCTAAGCCCCTGTCCTCGTGAGACTCCTGAGACTTACCCATCCTTGTCTGCAGTTTCCAGAAGATGCCTGCTCTGCTTTGGATGACCAGTGAATATCACTTCCTGTTTCAGGCTACTTAACACGTTTAGCCTCACTTTGGGTGGGTGAAGAAAAGGCTGCTTCTTTCCTGGGACTCATGTTATCCTGTTGCTTGAGATGATTATTCCATTTACTTAACACTAGATATGGTGCACTTGTTTTTACTCTAGAAAAACATAGGTTTTTCTCCCCAACACAAACACAGTCACTCTGTTAGTATCACTCACCACTTTCTCTTAGTTTATCTTTTTTTCTCTGTTTTTTTCCTGTTACAGAAATGTTTTTTTCTTTCTGAATATATAAATTATGCAGTTACTTAAAAATTACATAATCAACATGCTTTTCCTATTAAACAAGTTTTTTAAATTTTTTATTAGTAATTATTTTAGTGAACAACTTAATGAGTTTCATTACGGCATTTTCATACATACATGTGATTATACCTTGCTCATGTTCACCTCCTCTATTCCTCTCTTAGGTATTCATAATTATTTGTCTGCAGCTTTAACTAAGGTAGCGTTACTAGGTGAAGCAGCACGAATGTCTTTTGAAATCCGATACCAAGTTGTTCTCTAGAAATGCTGGATTCATTGCTTTGCCTATGACCACTGGTTTCACTATATTTACATCAGCGTTAATTATTCAACTTACATGTTGTTGTTGTTGTTAGGTGCCGTCGAGTCAGTATCCGACTCATAGCGACCCTCTGTACAATAGGGGAAACACAATTGTCAGTGCTTCTCTTATGTTCATAGGATTTTCAATGGCAGATTGATTTTTGGGAGGGGGTTGCCAGGTCCTTCTCCCAAGCCTACAGCTTCTGGTGCTCCCAGGCGGTCTCCCATCCAGGTACTAACCAGGCCCGACCCTGCTTAGCTTCTGAGATCTGACGGGGTCGGATGCCACAGGGCTACAGCTGCAGGCTTCAACTTACATAGTCTTTCTAATTTGGTAAATAAAAATATTATATCATTCTTCTATTTGCATTAATTTTAATAGTCATATGAAGCTGAATATTTTTGCATATTTATATATTCTCTTTTGTAAATTGCTCCTGACTCATCTAATTTTAAAAATCAGATTTAAAATTTCTTAATCATGACATCTCCACACTTATAGTAACAAAAATAAATATAACTTATAAAGTATTTTTAAGATAAATAAAATATACAAATATATTAAGTATGTTGCTGTTATTAGGTGTCATTGAGTTGGTGTCTGACTCAGTGATCCTATGTACAACAGATGAAACACTATTGTTAGTGCTTCTCTGCTATTTGCAGAGTTTTCAATCACTGATTGTGTGTTGGGAGTGGGTTACTGGGTCCTCCTCCCAAGCCTACAGCACCTGGTGTTCTCAGTCGGTCTCCCATACAATTACTAACCAGGTCCTACTCTGCTTAGCTTCTGAGATCTAACAGGATCGGATGCCACAGAGGTATGGCTACAGGCATATTAAGTATATAAGTATGTAAATATGAACTTTTTATTTTTTCAGTACTGGGAAGTTAAACCCAGGGCCCTGCACATGCTAGGCAAGTGCTCTACCATTGAACCTTGCCCAGTGGCTTTTATATTTTTTTATCTTTAGACAGGTTCCTGCTAAATTACTCAAGATACCTCTGGCCTGAAACTTGAGATCCTCCTGCCTCCCTCTCCTGTGAGTCACTGGGATTATAGGTGTGCACCACAGCACCTGGCCTTGAACCTTTCTCTTAGCCAATGTTCCAGATTTATTTGCTGACCTGAGACGGTACCCTTTCCTACCCTCACCCCGTGCTTTTTGGATATGCTGAGCTGACAGCATTCAATAAAACTTTTGGTCATACACATGCATATATTTATATATATATGCATATACATGTATGTATGTATGTATGTGTGTGTGTGTGTGTGTGTGTGTATATATATATATATGCATATGGGCTGGGATTTAGTTCAGTTGGTAGAGCACTGCGCTGCAGTCTCTGAGGTCCCGAGTTCAATTCCCAGCACTGCAAAAATGGGAGACGGGCCGGGCAATCCACTCCCAAGGCAATCCCGAAACAGTCAGCCATTGAAAGCACTATAAGGGTCTCTATGAGTTGGGTACTGACTTGATGGCTCCTAACAACAACAACAACATATGTGTATATATATATATATATGTGTGTGTATATATATACATATGTATATGTATACACACATACATATATACCCACATATGCACATATATTTGTGTATACTCTCACATACATATACATGTGTAGTTTTGAGAACTGGAAGAATGTTTAACAGGGAGATGAAACAGGTAGCATTTTAAATGATTGGCCCACATTGTAAGAAACATCCCTTAATTCTTCACCTGCCTGCAGGACCCCAAACCCCCTTGAGCCTTGAGAGAAGTTCTTTTTCATATCTCCACTCCAGAATTCAAAATACCTATTTGCATGTAAAAGTGATTATTTTTCAATATTTAAAATCCAGTTCACTCGTTTGGGAACAGAACTAGTTTTGTGGTCATTTTAAGAGAAAGCTTCCTCCTCCTCCTCCTCCTCCTCCTCCTTCTCCTTCTTCATTTTAATTTTAACTGAATTAATCATTTGTTTTTGTTTCAAGTGGTTACAGTCTTCATCGAGTATGAGCTACCTTAAAATCTTTGTTGTGGTGTTAGTAAATAAACCAATAATTTAAGGTTATTTGACCTGAGCCTAATTTCAGAACTACTTGGAAATCACTATAATACTTCTACACTCTAGTCAATGCTTTGGTTAATATAAAACTTAAAACTAAATATTTCAAACACAAGTGATTTTCCAGTTTTCTGCCTTATTTTTTCCATGAAGCTTTTCATTGAGTCTTTGCCAGTTGACTTTTTACATAGTTTTACATGTTCTTTAGGTCATACCAATGTATTATAAACTAGATTACTAAAAATATATGGACTCATATTTAACCACTTTGCAATTAGAGATACAGTTTTGCATACTTCTAAAACTTTAATAATATAGCATTAGTAACAGTTGTTATTTAATTTACACCCAACATCCTTTCTTATCTAAATTAAAATCTTATTGGAGGTATTTATTCAAACTGTAACTGTTTTCTCTAATGAACTACCAATCCATTTCCCCACACAGCATGATCTCATTTGTGCTTGTGGTTTTTAGAAGCATATGGAGACCAACTGTGGTTATGTTTTGGGATCTTCTGTATAAAAACATTGTAATTGCTTTTGTTTTGCTGATTGCTCTCTAAGACAGTTTCAAACCTTTTCAACTTTTTCTTTATCCACCAGATTTTTAATTGCAAATCCCCCTCTGTTTTGTCAGATGAATTTCATGTGATGAGCTTATTAGATAGGGCTGGTTAATCCATTCATAGGTTCTATGATCTTTAGGAAAGCCTCAACCCCTTGCTCATAATTGACAAATTGTTCCCATATATCAGAAATCATCAGACTTGTTATTTTCATAGTACCATAAACACAAAAGCAGAACAGACATAAAAAGTAAGAGGCCTTTTGCAACATAAAAGAGAAAGCAAGAGTGGCATGTCCTTTGCTTATGGTTATTTTGCAGGGATGGTGGAAGTATAGTGGCAAAAGACACAATAATATAAGCATCCCTGATTGATTAAAGTAGTGAAGTGTATTCTTTGGTTCATAAATAATGCCCTATTACTTTTCTTCAAAGACAAGTAAACCTTGACAGACTGACCTTTTCCAGGGCAAGAGTTGTTTCAGTGCCATAAATTATACTATAAAACGAGTGGAAATGCTACTGAGAAGTATGTGACAAAACAAGATTAAAGATTACTACACACAAAAGATTGTTGTTTTATTAATGGATTCCTGTCATTGGTATGAAAAATCCTTAGTCTTCTACTAGATTCTGAGATCACAGTAAGCTGAAAATTAGGAGGGCGTTTTCTAAGACGTAAATAAATGTGTCAAAATAACAATGTTCTGATTAGTTTTTTTCTTTCTTCTGAATTATATTTGTTCCTAAAACAAATTTTGTTACTGTCAAAGAAGCTCGTACCATCCACAGTCAATTGCTCACAGAGACTGGCTTTGATCATGCGGTTGGCTGGCTCTGGTGTTCTGCACGCAGGTGTTGTGAGATTAGAGGCAAACACTTTCCTGAACAGAAGCTCCGCGCACTATCTTCGTCAGTGTGCTGTGCATTGCCAAGAGGAGAAAGCATATGGTAATTCTCAAACCATTGATTTATCTGGTGAACATGCAATCTGACAGAGCCGTCCATGTCACTTTGAAAACAGGAAAAATAATCACATGGCAACTCAAACTGTAAAAGTGGTTCTGTGTTCCTCTTACAGTACACTTGTTTCCAATTTTGTTGATTAATAAAAAAAAACCTGACATTATAGAAACTGAGATAACACCATTTAAAATGCAATGCTGGATAGAAGTCTACTTAATTGATAGCTCATGAGATCGGGAGAGTTCAAGGGATTTATGAGTACCTGTATCCTATACAAATACCCATTAGTACTCTTAATGCTGTTGTTGCTACATTTTTGCTGCTTTTAATTCTCCTTGACCAATTTCTCATTAAAATCAAGACTGCATGTTTAAAATCTTTCTCCATGGGCTCTTTGGAAATGTGACTTCAATCTTAAAAGATAAACAAACCAAAGGACAAAGAAACCATGGTAGAAACATGGAATGAAAAAAGAAGAAAAGGAAAGGAAAAATTTACAGTGTCAGGAAAATGAATTTTGAATGATAAATTTCAATACTAACATCCATTCAAGACTTATGGCCATTTATCCTGTGACACTGGCAGACATACAATGGAGAAAAACGGAAATAGAAACAAAAAGTCATCCTATAGAATTCAATTAAAGTTTTCAAAACTTTCCCTGGAATTTGATCTAGCCTAGCTCACTTAAATAATAGCAATGCTCCTTATTAGATAGAGCATATGCTCAGCATGGCATGTTGCTATAAATCACTCCTTGTCACAAAGAAGAATAGATACACTGGCTCTGTGCTGCTTTGCCATTCTTTATAACTAGAAACAGGGTATCAGTGTTACCTTCATTATAGTAAGAACAGAAGTGTATGCCTTAATCCACATGCACCATTTTAAAGATAGGTGTCAGGAAGCCAAATGATGAAACAATGAGATTAGCGTTGCAAGGAACATCTATCTACTTCCTAGACAAACATAAAACTCTTAGGAATGCACACAGAAAAGCATGATTAGTGGTGCAGGTGTTTTGCATGTCTTTTCTTTGTGAATAGCAAAAAGATTTTTTTAATTCTTGAAGAGGACTTATCTACTCTCTCCAGTATGCATTCTGTTCATTTAGCTTGTGAACCATATGAAGAGAGAGCCAACTATTCAAATTTTACATTGGTCTTGGCACAAATCAAAGAATATACTAAATCATATTGGTATTATGAATATTCCCTGATTTCTCTCTTCTTGGGCAGAAAAAAATTTAATTAGATAACTCCTTTGTGATGGGGAGTTTGGAAGTCACAGTATGATCTTGTGCTGTACCCATGCCCTCCTAAATCTTCCAGAGTATTCAGCAAAGTTGTGCTCTTCCTTATCCTGAGAAATTTAAGACAAGGCAGAAATGAATAGCATATATTAAGAATCTTCAGAAGCCAATACAATTTTAGAAAATATGGACAATCTAAAAGCGAGAACAACAGTGGTGATTCCAAATGCAGGCATCAAATTTGGGAATATCCCCAATGTTAGCATCTAATGACTTGTGTTGAATGTCAAAAAATATATACATATTTCCACACCAGTTGGTCAATTGACCTATCCCTTTTATTTTACTATTACAGAAGTAATTTCTCCCCTGATCTTTATCCTGCCAGAACGTGGAGACGCTGTACATTGATCAACAATCTGACAGCATTTTCCAGGCACTTTCTCCAAATCAGCTAGTAGGCATCGGAGCTCTCAGAATTCTTCTGGGCCAGCAGAGCAACTTCCTGAAGTCACTATGCTTCTATCTAGAGAGACTAATCCTTCCTGCACTCTAAACTTTCTTCTAAATAGAAAGTTCTTCCTGCTTCCAAATTCTCAGCTTTCAAATTCCAAGTTTGGCAAGATTGGGCCTAAATTTCTAATCTCACAAAGAAAGAATATATTAAAGTACAAAAATGAAAATGTTACTCAGGAGTGTCTAACTCCTAGTATCTGCAACTGTGTGGCTGCATTCACTTGAGTTTTGTGGAAGGACATTCTTATAGCAATGCTGCAGAGTATTTCTGATTACTTTTGGACCATGTAACAAGTTACATAAAAACAATTTATATCTGTTTAAACATTTATACACATCTATATGCTTATACTCAGAACTACCTCAATTTTTTGTAGGCAGAAACTAATATATTACTAATATTATATGTGATGAACACATATAAACTAAATTTAGATTAAAATAGCCTCTTAATCATAACGTTCCCCAGTGTTCTGCGAATGACCACAGAGAGAGTCAGATGTTTTCATATCTGGAAGGGTGAGTTTCTTCAAACAAAGGAGCTCAAACCAGAGATGTCATGTCTCTTTGCCAAGTGAGCATTATTCTTTTGTTTCTGGTATGTATGTCTTGATTTGACTATATGTCATACTGTTATCCACTTACCGATCTATTGTTATTCACTATAAAAAAATCAAGAGATAGCCTGGCCTGGTGATATGTGCCTATAATCTCAGTGATTTAAGAGGCAGAGGCAGGAGGATGGCATTTTTGAGGCCAAACATAGCCTGTACAACTTAGCCAAATCTTGTCTCCAAATAAAAAAATAAAAATAAAAAATGGGCTGAGGCTTCAGTTCAATGGTAGAGCATTTGCAAAGTATGTGCAAGGCCCTGGACTCAACCCCCAAGTACCACCAAGAAAAGAAAAAAAGAGAAATACTCAGTAGTTGTAAGAAATTATATTGCCAAATTTGACTACACTGAAATTCAAAATTCAAACACAATGAAGAGAGTTAAAATAGAAGCTACAGACATTAAAAAAAAAAACAATATTCTTAATATGTTAAAAAGAAAACCTTTGAATTAATTAAGCCAGTAACCCAACATAAAAATAACAAAAGATTTGAATGCACAAGTAGCAGGGTAATTCAGGAGGTGACTGTAAGAATAGTGACCAACTCAAAATAAAGTTAACAAAGCCAGGCGCAGTGGCACACAGTCTGTAATCTTACCACTCAGAGGCTGAGGCAAGAGGATTGCAAGTTCAAGGACAGAGGCAACCTGTATAAATTAGTGAGACCCTGACTCAAAAATATAAAATTAAAAATGAGCTGGGGATGCAGCCCAGTGGTAGAGGACTTACAAAGTGCAAAGCTCTGGCCTAGGTACCCAAGTAGCAGGGAAAAAAAGTAAACAGAAATGGTTATACCCATCAAATGGGTAAGCATATAGAATACCAAACAACCATCATAAATTCAGTACAAGAAAACCATTTGGCAAACTCAACAATAGCTAAGGAAAGGGAATGTAGTATTGCTTGAACCACTGGCTGCATGATGAGAATATTCATCAAAACTTGCAAAACTTCATAGCAGTTAGACCAAGAAACTGAGCTCAAGAAAAACACTAAAATGTTGACTCCGAGGTCATACAAACCTTATATGATAGAGACTGAGCATGTACTTGGCCTTTGGAATTTTGTCATACAAGACTTCTGAACTCCTTCTTAAAATGCATTTCTTTATTTGCACTAGCAGTTCAACATTGGGGATCAATTTTCTGGTAAAATATTGCATCTTCACATGTTGCTACAATTTTCTGAAATTCTATTAGAAATACTGAGATGTTGAATATTAGTTTCTTTATTTGGAGTTAAGGAGCTTAAATGCCCTTTTAATGGACCCCAACATCTCTAAAATTTTATGACTCCATTACTCTATGGACATTTTTAAAGCACTTGCTCTGTGTGTGTGTGTGTGTGTGTGTGTGTGTGTGTGTGTGTGTGTGTGTGTTTTCCTCTGTTCTTTATTGTTGTTCAGTAGGCATCTTGATTCCAACTTATGCAACCAAAATTAAGGAGCACCACACCAAGAGTTCTTATTACATTTATTCTGTCTAGTGAAAGTTCAGTTTATATTTTATATTCATAAAATAGGTATCTCTAGAATTCATTGCTGAAATACACTTATGGGAATCAATTTATTCCCATCCACTGCTATAATTTCATTATATCATGTTAAAAATGTGTTATGCATTTAAAAAATGAAGAGACTGTTACTTTAAGGAATTACTAAATCTAGGGTGATATGTTCATCTTTACAATGAGATGCAAATATTCTCTAAAAGACCTTCATTTGAAAAGATTTGCATAAGATTATACTTAAAAATAACTGATGCTAGCTGTTGAAATTTAGAACATTACACTGGAAGAGTCTTTGAACCTTCATGTTTTTTACTAGGTTATGAAGTGCATATTTTTACATTCCTTTTAAATTTTGGACCTTTCAAGTTTATAGTAAGAAAGTGAAAGAATATTGATTGACATGTTTAGTAGTATCAGCAGTTTTCCTTTTTCCTATGCAAAGGCCCTCTCACACTCATTGTTGCCAATTTAAGATGAATCTGTCCTTATTGACATATTCTGTAATTGTGCAATAATTATCAATATTTCCTATACTGTTCATCCCTTTCTGACAACAAATGTTAATTATTAATGTCCCCCTAAAATAGCGGAATAAGTCCCTAAACATACACACACAGTTTTTTAAAAGACAGAAGCAGTTTTGACAACCTGACCACGTGTTGATTAAGCATGGTCTTTCTGAAAGACCACAGAAAGGTAATTCAAGCCTCTGAGACTTGCAAATGTCTGGAATTCTTGTAGGTCAATCATGGGGAACCATCTGGAGTCCTAGCATGGTAGATCAATCTCATATTTGTAGGACTTATGGGCAGTTCTTCTGTTTATGCAACTGGTTGCATGGCTGTATTTTACTTTCAAGAATAAGTTTCATAGTACCAATCCATGTCAATCTTAGGCTGCCAGGGGTTCATCTGCTAAGCAAAGCCAAATGCAAAGTTATTTCTTACTCTGCTCCCACGACATCTCTGCACTGGATGCTCTTCCTCCAGATCTCAACTTCCTACTTGGATTTCCCTTCTTCACTCTGTGACTCTCATCTTCAAATCCTCCTTTTGTTATTTTTGACTGACTCAAGTTTGCAGTACACAACAGTTCTATATTTGGCTCCCAAGCACCAAGTAAAACTAACAAAGGTTGCTTTTTTCAATTATTTTCTTATTTGTTTCAATATTTGATTCATAGCATTTAGGTTTATTGATTGATAAGCATTTCCAGAATTTTGTTAGTAAAAATGTGATTACAAAATTCTCACTTAGTAGGCTGAATAATGGCTATCCCAAAGATGACTACATGCACATTCCAAAGCCTATAAATGTGTCACCTTACACAGCCAAATATGGGAGAAATTGCAGGTATGATCAAGAATTATGAGACAAGAGAGTGTTCTGGAATTCTTAGGGAGTCTCATGTAGTCACAAGTGTCCTTCAAAGAGGGAGGCAGAAGTGTCAGATTCAGACAAGAAGATGTGACAATACAAGCAGAAAGAAATTTGAAGATGTGATGCTATTCAAAATGAAAATGAAAAGGGGGCCATGAGCCAAGACATATCAACAGTCTCCAGAAGTTAAAAACGGCTAGGAAATAGATTCTCCCTTAAAGCTTCCACAAAGAACCAGTCCTTGACAACAACTTGACTTTAGTTCAGCTAATTTTGAACTTCTGACCCCCATAGCTGTAAGATAGTAAGTTTGTGTTGCATTAAACCACTAAATTAGTTGTAATTTGTTATAACAGCAGTAAGATACTAATACACTTTCTGAATACTTATGAGCTTTACAGCCACTGAATTTTGCTTCTAGCTAAAAGTTAAATATTCACTTTGATTGCTTTACATATTTTTATATAAGGGATATTCTGAGATATTTCCAGATTAAGTGATTGTAAAAGCTGCGCACATACACTTAAATGGTTTCATTAGCCACCAATAAATTCATAAAGGCATCCAGCAAGAAGAATAAAGGTGGCAGTGCCCATTTTTGGAGACCATTACAGACTTAAACATGAGTGGGAACAAAGGCGCCAGCAATATGTGCCATGGCTCTACCTAACCATGTGAAAATGTTTTTCTCTTTTACAAAAATGCTTCTGTCATCTTGATAAGCACATCTGGGTTATACAAGACTGATCTGCTTAATGGATTGTTGTTGTTGTTAGGTGCCATTGAGTTGGTATCCGACTCATAGCAACCCTCATAGGGTTTTCAATGGCTGTTTCGAGACTGCCTTGGGAGTGGATTGCCAGGTCCTTCTGTTTTTGCGGTACTGGGAATTGAACTTGGGACCTCAGAGACTGCAGTACTCTACCAACTGAGCTAAATCCTAGCCCACTTAATGGATAGATGTTAGATATCTTCCGGAAGCTTACATACCACCTCTTTGGAAGAGTGCTGTGAAGCAAACAACAGCAAAAGAGCCTCTGAACCTAAATCTTAGTAATTTACAAAAACAAAGTAATCAATTTAATACACTATGCATAGCATAATGACAAATATGCAGCAAGTGTTTGAAAGTATTTGTGACATAAGTTGATACTTATATAAATAAATGAAAACCAATAAGTTTTCTATTCACTTTTATTTTTCTTATTATTATTTAGAAATTCTCATCCTCATATATTACTAAAACAAGCCTCTGGCTGCTTCTCCAGTTCCTAAGATAATGCAATCAGAAGTTCTCATTTCCAGGTCCTAATCTACCAGAAACACAGACAAATCATCCTTTTTAAGTCTCCAATGAAATCAACAGTGAACAAACATATTCAAACAATATTTATTAAAGAAATGTACCCTTAAAAGAAAGAGAATTGCTTATCAACTATCACCTTGGACCTGGGAAAGTCTGTCCTCCTCAGCCAAGTCATTGAGGCCTTCAATACAGAGGCTGTACTAAGCTGCATCTCCAGTATTGAGGTAGAAAGACCAAGTGGAGAGGTGGGGAAGAGCATTCCAGGCAAAAATATAGAACAAAGCATAGAAGAGAGGAATGAGTGAGTGCATCATGTTCAGGGTAAATACTAGCAAAGCTTAAGTGTGGGATGAGAATCATAAGAACTGAATTGAGAGTTACTGCAGATCTGAAAGGGCTAGGTGTCAACATGGGATGGAGTGTAGATTTGACCCTGTTGCCCCGGAAAGGGGAACTTTTCCAAGAGAAATCAATAGCTGCATTGGAAACAAACAGGATCCATGTGGTTAGTGTGGAAAATAGATTGGAAGAAGGAAAGCACTGTACATGAGGTTGCTTGGATGAAGACCAGTATGGCAAGCAAGATGAGGTGGGACAGGATAAATTTCTGTCCTAGAACTTCCTCAGATCTACTCAAAGCATGCAAAGAGCAAGAGCTAATATAACAGGTAGGGGGCAAAATCTATATGAGTAGGTATTGACTATCTACAGCTATACCACCCTGGCGTCCAATCCCACCTCATCTCTGAAGCTAAGCAGAGTTGGGCCTGGTTAGTCCTTGGATAGACCACCTGGGAATATAGGCTGCTGTAGGCTGGGGAGAAGGACCTCAAAGCCCACTCCCAAACCAATCAGCCACCAAAAACCCTGTGAAGAACAGTGAAGCACTGACAATAGTGCTGGACATGGCACAGCATTGGGAAGTGTTTTGTTCTGCTGTACATAGGGTCACTGTGAGTCAGACCTGACTCTACAACACCTAACAGCAACAACAACTAGGTGAACTCTATGATAAATAGAATCTACGTGAAGTCATGGAAGTTTCATCTAATTCCAAGTGTAGCAAAACATCTTTCAAAGAACAAGGAAGTTACATTGTACACAGGAAAGGAGATATTCATTTTTGTTGATGTCTTCTCAAGAACACATGGCCTTATTTCCAAGTTCTTTAGCTGACTTGGTTATGCTAAATACCTGGAGCGCTTATAAATTAACCAGGAAACTGCCTGCATGCACAGAAAACTCAATTTCTGACTTCCATACAGAAAGTCTAAATTTAGGAATTAGAAGTGGAAGTTGAAAATGTAGTCCCTGTGTGAGTGTGTGTGTGTGTGTGTGTGTGTGTGTGTGTATTCAAAGAGTCAAAATACAGGCCAACTTATTCCTTATTTTTTTTGACTGTGCAAACAGCCATATTTATTTTTATTGGAAATTTTTAATGTACAATTTAATGTGTTTCATTCTGACATGTATTTCATTGTGACATTTCCATATATGCATTTCATTGTACATTGCTCACGTAACTTCCCCTTACCCTTTCATGCCCCTCCTCCCCCATCTTCCACCCCCCCACCACCAATGGCCTCCTTTCTACTTGTATGTCTTTTGTGGGAACATTTATTTATACACATGCATCCCAATTTTGATTTAAGTGCAAACTTTTTTCTGTAGTGATCTATCTTTTTACATTCTCAGCAGTTTTATATGAATAATCTAGTCCATGTGCATTATTGCCATCCTTTGGTATTATTGGTGGTGGTATTATTATTATTATTATTATTATTATTTCCTGAACTAATTCCTTATTCTAAAAGAACCCTCCTTTAGGAAATTCCAAAGCACATTTTTCATTACTTTGAACAATCAAGTCATTCTTTAAGCTCCAAGAAAGAGAAGAAACAGGGTTTTGGGAATAGGCCAAACTATCCACTTTTTTTTTTTTTTTGGTAACCAAATTAAGAAGAAATTATATTCATGAGCTCCTTCTAACAAGAAACTACAAGCTACATTAAAGGGGATAATAAAGGGGAGTATGAAATACATTTAAGAGGATAATTTCATGTTTATGCACTTTCCACTAATGTTGTAGCTGTTGTTGAGTGCTGTTGAGTCAGATGCAACTCATAGAGACCCTAAGTACAACAGAACAAAACACTATCCAATGTGCCATACACACATCTTTTTATATTTGAGCCCACATTAGCAAAAGGAGTCATTGAGGTTGGCTCTACTTTGAGGAGGCAACTCTTCCCCAGTCATTTCTTGAATGTCTTGCCGCGTAGGACTATATTTGAAAGTTCTTCTCTACTATTCATAGGGTCTTCAATGGCTAATTGTTTCTGGAGTGGATTGCCAAGTCCTTCTCCCTAGTCTGTCTTAGTCTGGAAGCTCAGCTGGAACCTGTCCACCATGTATGGCCCTGCTGGTATTGGAGATACTGGTGGCATAGCTTTCAGCATCACAGCAACACACAAATCCTATATCACAACAAGCTGATAGACACATGGGGGATTTTCCACTAATTCATAACTACAAATAAACACTTGCCATAAAAATGGAGATTCAAGCCAGGCACGGTGGTGCATGCCTGTAATCCAGTTGTATGTTCACTGAGTCAATAAAAACTGACAGAGCACTTATTTAAAAATCTATCCAGGATATGAGATAGAAATGTAAACAGGTATTTAGTACCATAGCAGTTTAGGTATAATAACAGAAGAATATTTATCCTGATGAGAAATAGAATGATTTCACCTTAAGATCTGGGCAAAGCACGCAGGAGAAGGTGATCTCTGGCCAGGGCCTGGATGAATCAACGGGATGTAAGCACACTGTTTCTCCAGGTTCGAGGAAGAGTGTAAAGGAGCATTAGATTCTATACTCAAGGTGCCAGCTCAACACTTACATGGGAAAAATTCAAGATCCTCTAACAATTTTTAAACTCTTTTCCTCAGGAATTTTTTTATTCAATAAATCTAGGGTGGGACCCATGAATCTGCATTTTTAAGCACTCCGGTTGATGATATGAAGTTCAAGGTGTTGCTAGCATATCAAGTTGGAAGGAAATCAAATGGCCTGTAAGAATATTGTGAAGATGTGCTAGGCCTGGTGTATAAAGACCTTTTTTTTTCTAAAAGACAATCTATAGCTGGTTTTCTCAATCTTGAATGTCTATGCATCACCTCCTAGTCAAGGTGATTCTGACTTAGCAAGAGGAGAAGCCTGAGATTTTCGATTTCTAACAAGTTCCCAGGTTATACTGATGCTGCTGAACTGAGAACCACACTTTGCTACTCTAGTTTGGTGAATTGGTAAGTAAAAGGGCACTTGTTGTTGTTGCTATTGTTAGGTGCTGTCAAGTCAGATCCAACTTATAACAGTCCTAAGTACAACAGAACGAAGTACTACCCAGCATTGTGCCATGCACATGTTTTTTGTTTGTTTGTTTATGTTTGAGCCCACTCCTTCAGCAGCCAGTATGTTTCTTCTCACTTGGAGTCATGCTACATTAGCAAAAGGAGGTCCCAGCGACCTTACTCCATTCTTATCATTAAGGTCAACTCTTCTTTGAGGAGGCAACTCTTTCCCAGTCATTTCTTGAATGCCTTCCAGCCTGAAGTGTTCATTTTCAGGTACTGTATCTGACAGTGCTTCTCTGCTATTCATAAGGTTTTCAATGGCTAATTGTTTCAGAAGTGGGCTGCCATGTCTTTCTCCCTAGTCTCTCTTGGTCTGGAAACTCAGCCAACACCTGTCCACCGTGAGTGGTCCTGTTGGTATCTGCAATACCGATGGCATAGCTTTCAGCATCACAGCAACCAGCAAACCCCCCACAGTATGACAAGCTGACAGACACATGGGGGCAAAGGGCACATAAGATACAAAAATTAAGAATGTAAGGATGTGAATGTAGATGGAGCTCTCTTTTGATTTCCAAGCTGATGGCTTGAAGGTATTGGACATTTAGAACTTGTAATATTCACTAATCTTGGGGTATCTTGGCTGGTCAAGAGGGAAATGAGTAAATTTTATTAACCTCACAGATTAAATGTCTGTCAGATAGAGAAAGAATATAGTACAGAAGTAAAAAGTATAGATGCTGATGTCAGACTGAGTTCAAATTAACCTCCATGTGTTTGTTACTAGCTATGATAATGTGGGCAAAAAAAAAAATAACTACTTTGCACCATGTTGCCTTATTTTTAAAATGGAGCTATTAAGAGCTCTTACTTCTCTGGAGTATGGGAAAATTACTAGTTAACACGTGGAAAACATAGAACAAAGCCTAATATGAGTCAAGCAATGCAGCATCTGTGACTTTCTTGTTCATCTTTGTTTTCACAGTTATCAGTGTGAGGTCATATTGAAAACTGAAAACAGAAATTTTCAATTTGCTATTTTCTTTGCTATCCTTATGCCTTTCTGGTAAGTCTGAGCTTCAATCTTGTTTCTATTTCTCTTTTCTTAAATTAGTATTTCAATTGTACATAATCATGGGGTACAGAGTGATAATTCAGTCAATATATACATTGTGCTAATATTAAATCATGATCGTTGACACTTTCATCTCCTTAAACATTACATAAAAACTTTTTGATTAACATGTAATGATAATTGTAGGTATTTATGAGGTATACAATGACTTTTTAAAAGTTGTACACAGTATGATGAGATTCGTTATGGGGTTTGATGACTCATCTCCCTTTAAGTATATTCCCAGTAGTGGTATAACTGGGTCATATGATAGGTCTATTTTTAGTTTTCTGAGGTACCTCCATATTGATTTCCAAAGTGGTTGAACCAATTTTACAACTCCACCAGCAGTCTAAGAGGGTTCCCTTTTCTCCACAGACTCGTCTGGCTAGAATTTCAATTACCATATTAAATATGAAAGGAAAGGGTGTACATCCTTCTCTTATTCCTGATCTCAGAAGAAATGCTTTTAATTTTTCACATTTCATGTAATGTTGGTTATAGGTTTGTCATATGGTGACCTTTATGAGGTTTAAGTATGTTCCTTCTATTTCCAGTTTCATCAGGACTTTTACCATGAAAAGATATTGAACTCTGTCACAAACTTCTCTGCATTTTTTGAGATAATTATGTGGTTTCTGTCTATCAATGTGTTATATTACATTTATTGATTTGCATATGTTGAGAAAGCCTGGCACCTGTGGAATGAAACCCACCTGGTCATGGTGTATGATCTTTTGTATGTGTTGTATTTGGTTTGCAAGATTTTATTAAGGAGTTTTTCATCAATGTTCATCAGGAATATTTGAGTATAGTTTTCTTTTCTCATCGTGTCCTTATCTGGTTTCTGTATCAGGGTGATACTGACTTTGTAGAATTATTTTGGAAGTATATCTTTCTTTTTCAATTTTAGGACATAGTTTGAGGGGGGTAGGTATTAATTCTTTAAAAGTTTGGTAGATTTCAGCTGTGAACCCATCAGGACCTGGGTCTTTTCTTTGTTGGTTGTGTCTTCATTATTGCCTCATTTTCATTGCCTATTATGTTGTTGTTGTCAGGTGCCGTCAAGTCGGTATCTGACTCATAGATAAACTTAATTTGTTTATATCCTCTGTATTTAATTTTTATAAGTCATAAGTGTAAAGGAATTTGTCCATTTCTTCTGAACTTTCATTTTGGAGGGAGTACAAGTACTCAAAGTAATCTCTTCTGCATTTCATTAGTGTCTGTTTTATGACCCCTTTTACATCTCTAATTTTATTAATTTGTGTTTCCTCCCCCCTTGTTTGGCTAAGACTTTGTCAACCTTGTTTATCTTTTCAAAGAAACAACTCTTGGTTTCATTGATCCTTTGTTTTTGTTTTTGTTTTGTTTTGTTTTGTTTGTTTGTTTAGTTTCTATCTCATTCATTTTGGTCTTGGTCTTAATTTCTTCTGTGTGTTGGTTTTGAACTTGGATTTTTCTTGTTTTTCTAATGCCTTAAGATATGACATTAACTTATTTATTTGGTCCTTCCCTAAATTTTTGATGTTGTTTTTGTTAGGTACCATCAAGTGAGGACCAACTCATAGCAACCCTATGTACAACAGATGAAACACTACCTGACTGTGTGCCATGCCTGGCACTATTGTCAGTGCTTTCCTTTCTTCATTTGTGACCTTAGTGATGGGTGCATAAAATTCAGTACTGGCCTTCTTTGCAGGCCTGTTGATATTATTCTATCATTGACAGCATTGTACCTCGGAACAGATCTTGAGATATCTTTTTTGGTGATAAGTCAACCCCATTTCTTTTTAAGTTGTCATTCCTGGAATAGTAAACTATAAAATTACCTGTTTGGAAATGGCCCATGCCGGTCCATTTTAGTTCAGTGATCCCTAGAATGTCAATGTTTATGCTCTCCATTTTTCTTTTGATGATTTCTAGTTTTTCTAGCTTCATACTATGCACATTCCAAGTTCCAACTTATAATGGATGTTTACAGTTGTTCCTTCTCATTTTGAGTTATGGCACATCAGCAAATGGAGTTATGAGGGGCTTTACTCCATCCCCATCGTTAAAGTCAACTCTACTTTGAGGAGGTGACTCTTTCCTAGTCGTCTTTTGAGTGTCTTCCAATCTGGGGGGCTCATTTTCTAGCATTATATCTGACAGTGTTTTTTTTTACTATCCATTGGGTTTTCAACAGCTAATTGTTTTGGGAATGGGCTTCAAGGTCCTTCTCCCTAGTCTGTCTTAGTCTAGAAGCTCAGCTGAAACCTATCCACCATGGGTTACCCTGCTGTTATCTCTAATACTGGTTGCATAGCTTTCAGCATCACAGCAACAAATAAGCCCCCACAGTACAGCAAACTGGTAAATAAGTGTGGGATCTATCCGTCTAAGCCCACCATATTTACCAAGATTATACCTTTTCCCAGGTCACCTTTTCTTCTCTCATTTTTAGATTTCTTCTCTATTCCAACCCTCTATAATCTCTGCAACTGTACCTCTCCTAATATTCTGTCTCAACCATTTTTAACAAGGTCAATGAACTTTACCTCTGGGTAAATCTATTTTTCAAATTTTTAAATCATCTATTTTTTCAATTGTCTATAGCCCTTTCAAAGTAGTAGAAAAGAGAATTCCAAATACAAAATATATTCACAATTCTATCACGTTTAGAAAAAAAACCAGGACCTCTGTAAACTGGAGCTCAATTTGTTATTGTTAGGTGCCATGAAGTCAGGTTGGACTCATAGCAACCCTAAGAACAATACAAGGAAACACTCTCTGACACTGTGCCATGCCCAGCACTGTTGTCAGTGCTTCTTTGCTATTCATAGGGTTTTCAATGGCTGGTTATTTTAGGAGTTGGCAGCCAGGTCCTTCTCCCTAGCTTGCACCACCTAGTGTTCCTAGGCAGTCTCCCATCCAAGGACTAATCAGGCCAACTCTGCTTAGCTTCTGAGATCAGGCAAGATCAGATGCTAATGTGCTATGGCTGCAGACAGGGTTGAATAGATAATCTAAATTTTGAAGCATGTATACAGATTGGCAATACTGGTAGATAAGAAGGCAAAGTAACCAAAGCCCAGCAGTAAGATGACTCAGTTGACTATGAAATGAAGCCAAGAATTCAGTTTATGAGCAATTAAAAGAAATAAGAATGATAGATAGTATGGTGACTTTGTGCTACATCAACCTGACATGGCTGTTACTTTCCTCCACAGAATACCTTTCTTTAATAGTTTTAGGTTAGAGTTTGCAAAGGGAAAATTTACATGAAGTTTGGAAGATGGATATGAGTCAGTAGTCACCAGCCTCTGATGGCCCATCAAGATGGGAGATGGTGAGAGACAGAATGATGCCAGTAAGTCCTCAGCTCCTCTTCCTACCTCTCAGCTCTGCTAAGCAACCAACACATCAGACCCACCACCTGAGGCAGAGCCTTCCATTGGTTTCTCCTGTTGTCCTCCTACCTGGTTCCACTCCAGCAGAAATGCGTCAGATTTCAGAAGGGCTGTTGTGGGCCTTTGCCATGCTTCAGCTCAGTTCTCAAACCTTCAGTTCCCCAGCCTTCTTGCTCAGTTGTTTAGTTTGTATTCCTAAAATGAGTAGCTAGTATCATACATGCAAGAGTTCTGCTTCTGTAGTTGACACTAACTGCCACCAAAGTTTAGAGTGTAACATCAATCTTATAAAGGGTAATTGAACATTAAATGTTCTCAATCAGAGAGTGACATGGTAAAAATGGCCTCCATCCTGGATGAGGAGAGTTAGCAACAGAAAGTAGAGATAGGACCAGAGGAGCTATGTTGGTAAGTCAAGTGGGAGATAGAACCCCACAACGGAGATAGAAATGATCACCACCTCTTCAAAAGATTGATTCTGGTATACCTCTTTACAAAGTCTTTGTGGTATAATACAGTCCTGTGCACACAATAGAAATGTGAAAAGTTTGCAAACTTTAAGAATGAATTATATCCACAAAAGGTGAGTTGTACCTTTCACTTATCAACATAAATTGAAATAAAATTCTTCCCTATTTTCATGTAAAGTAAGTGCCACTACAACATGGAAGGATGGCTCAACATTCTATTACTGTATTTTCAGTGCTTAGAACAATATCTGCCACATTTTAGGGCCAGAATAAATTCTTATTGAATGAATATATCAATGGTTGATGTCAGCAGACATCCCAAACCCCTTACTTAAGTGGATAAAATAGAATGTTCATTGAGTTTAATTGCTTCCTGTCAAAAGAAAGTTTCCAAAGTTGGACTTTACATAGTACTAAACAACCACATAAGCATCTCCACAAATGTAATCTACCACTTAAACTTATAATTTTAGAGTGCAGAGTCATATAGACAATGATCTGATAGGAAAGTTTGTGGTTTTCATCTTTTAAAGTGTTTAATATATTTCTGTCATAGGATTCCTTATTGTTGTTATTGCTTCCCCCCTCTCCCGGCTCCCAGGCAAGAAATGATCTTGAGAGGTTTTCTCTACCATTCAGGAAAATGACTTTTTGGCTATAAATATTAATGGGTTTAGTAATAAATTACACACTTGAATGGCATTTTATTACGTAAAACTAAAATATTAAAAACCTTATTTGAAATGCACAGAGAAATCATGTAATTTAAATCACCTTAGACTTGGAAATGGACTACAAACCACTGCTTAGAAAGAAGTATACTTCTTAAAATATGTATTTTGGAAATGGGCCAACACATTCCACAGAATCATCTAAAGAGAAAGTGGACAGGTCCTCTAGTGTACCATATTTTTCTTTAGATTAGCAAATTATTTGCTTCCTTAGGCTGTTCTTTTAAATTAATAATATAAACACTAAAGTCAGAATTGGTCAGGACTAATTTTTTTTCAGCCATTAAAGTAGGATTTTCTTCCATCTGAAAATTAATTTACTCTTAATGTTATAAGACAAGAGTGTAGTATCAAAAAATTAATCCTACAGATTGAGCACATGAAATATATACTCAAGAGTATGTCTCCAAATCATATTTCTTCCTTTGGGAAATTTGAAATTAATAATTTAAGCCTTTGTATTAATTTAATTCTCAACTGTATAATAGATAAATTCCTCAGATTAATTCTATATGATCATTTTAGTGATAGAAATAATAATTTTATTCAGGAATCAATCATTATCATTATACCATCAATCACTATTTTTCGTGACCAGAGAGTAAAATACTGTCCTTGCTATCAATAATTTTTCCCTAAATTCCTCAATTCTAATTAGTTACAAAAATATTCATTAGACATGTGGTTTGTTTCAAGGAGTTTAATGTAGCAGTAAGTTACTCTACTTTTATGTAGGATGAAAAAGGTTTTAAATTTGGCTACATATCCTTCTCAGCCAGTAATTGGAGTGCGTTGATTACTCTCATGCTGCTATTACCAAACACCTGACAGAAACAGCTTAAGGAAGGAAAAGTTTATTGTCCTCATGGTTTCAGAGGGTTTCAGTCTATAGTTGTTTGCCTGCATGTGCTTGGGAAGAACATCATTGCAGCAGCAGTGCATGGTGGAAGGCTGTTCTTCATACCACAGATGACCAGCAGGCAGAGAGAGCCAGCAGAAACAGGGCTTCAAAGGTGTACCCCCAGTGACCTGCTTCCTCCAGCTGGGTCCCAAGAGGTTTCCCAGCCTCCCAAAGTAACCATACCAGCTGTGGGCCAAGTGCAAACATGAGTATGTGGGGGACATTTTATACTTAAACCATAACACAGTTGATTTTTATACCACCTTCCTAGTAACAAATTTTAGTGACTTCTCATTACACGCCAAATAAAACCTGGTTTACCTGGCTTCTTCATCTTAATAGTCAAAGACCCATCTAATCTGCCCCAAGTCACCTTTTTCAAGTACATTCTCACTCTTCTTGCTCAGTCCACTATACACTGTTCACATCAAACCTTTTACTGTTGGTGAAGAAGACTCATCTCTACATTGCAAAGGTATGTGCAGCATCAAAGGGATGCCAGGAATAGTCTCCTTGCCCACCACTATATTCACCATTCTTGAAGGTGGCACCAAGTTGGTCCCAGTTTTCCAAAATGTTCACATCTCTCCCTGACCTTGCCACTAACTTCATAGTTTGTACCTCTTTTGCAACCTTGTATTAGAGTTTCTTATACATGCATCTGCCTTATGTGCCAGGCTACGAGACTTTAGTGAAGAGAGAACTTGTATTATTCATATTTGTATTAATCATATAAATACATAAATGTTCTATTAAGGGCTATGAATCAATTTAAGTTGAAACTAGAAGCCAGAGCAATGGTGGGGATAGGAACATGCCTTCAAACTATGTTTTCTAATGCAGCCACAAATCAATTAGCATGGATGTTTCTCTTTACTAAGATCTGTTAGTCACTAGGATGTACATAAAAAGGAAAATATCTTCAAGGATCCTCAAAATAATGCTTTAAATTATCTCACTGGAGAAAAGATGAAGAGAGCTAAATTTGCATAGTGAGTTAAAAACAGTAACACTTACTCTTAAAAACAACCATTTAAAGGAAGCATGACATTTACAAATGGGAAAACTAAGGCACAAAGTCATACACAAGGGAGTAGAAGAGTAAGGATGCAAACTGACATCAGCTGGGTCCCAGAGTTTGCACTCTCCATGACATATGAAAGCACAAACTCATGTACTTGCCTTTAACCTCACAGAGAGGACTGCTATTCCCACTTTAACAACTGTCATTCATATCTATCTATCTACCTGTCATCTACATATATATATATATATATATATACATGTACATATATATGAAAATATACATATACACAGATATACACATATGAAAATATACATATATAAATATACATATACACATATATACATACATATGTATGTATGTATGTGTGTACACACACACACACACATACACACACATATATGTGGGCTGGGGTTTATCTCAGGTGGTAAAGTGCTGCTCTGTGCTCTCTGAGGCTCGGGGCTCAATCCCCAGCTCTGCAAAAAATGGGAGAAGGACCTGGCAGCCCACCCAGAAACAATCCCACAACAATCAGCCATTGGAAACCCTATGAATAGCAGAGAAGCACTGACATAGTGCTGGGCATGGCACAGTGTCAGGGAGTGTTTCATTCTATTGTACATAGGATCACTATGAGTCACATCCAATTTGAGGGCACCTAACAACAACAACTACACATACACACACACACACGCACACGCACACACACACACACGTACACACGCACACACATATATATATATTTTCCTTTTTGTAGTAATGGTGCAGCTGAACCCAGGGCCTGGAACATGCTAGGCAAGTGCTCTACCTCTGAGCTGAACCCCTAGCCCCTTTTTAGTCTTTTAATTCTGAGACAAGGTCTTGCTAAATCATGTAGGCTGCCTCTGACCTGACTTGCCTCCTGCCTCCACCTCCTGAGTCACTGGGATTACAGGCATGCCCCACCAAGCCTGGCTGTTGTTCCTATTTTTAAAACTAAAAAGCACATATTAACTGCAGAACATACATATTAAAAAGTACATATTGCCAAGTGGTGTGATGCATACTTCTAATCTCAATGACTTGGGGGAGGGCGGAAGCAGGAGAATAGCACATTTGAGCCCAGAGGCAGTCTTCACAACTTAGTGAAAGCCTGTCTCAAAATAAAAAGTTACAAAGGGATTGAGGGTGCTGCTCAATGGTAGAGCACTTGCCTAGCATGTGCAAGGCCTTCAACCACCAGGACTGCAAAAATTAAAAACAAAAACAAAAAAGTACATATTAACTCAGTCCCACTGCCTAATGAGACTCAAGTAATATTTTTTCAGCCTTTTTCTGTGAGAATAAACACCTGTATTTCCTTGTATTAGACCACTCTGTATATAAATGTAACATGGTATAATAATGTTTTAACCTTATATACTTTTTATATGATTTCAATATTCACATAAAATATGAGGTTTTATGCTACACAATATTCCAATTGTCTCTTTGAAATAGCCATCATTCTCTAAATTGTGCACTATTAGACATTTAGGTCACTTTCTACCTTTTACTCTTATAAAGCAAATTTTGGTAAGTATCCTAGTGCATGAATACTTTAGTGCAAGGAAGCTAAGGGAGGCACAGGGAAGTTAAGTTGTATATGATTTCCCACTTCAGGCAAGTAATGGATTCTGGATTTCAATGCCAAACCAACTAATCCAGAATTTCTCAACCTTAAGTACTATTAATATTTTGGGCCAAGTAATTCTTCATTTGAGGGGAATACCCTGGGCATGGTAAGCTATTAAGCAGCATCCTTGGCCTATGTACCAAAACACCAGTAACAATTCCTACCTACCCATTCAAAAGTATCAAACATGTCTCCAGATATTGTCAAATGTCCCAGGTTGGTGGGAGAGGGGTTGGATGAAACAACCCTTCCATACTATCTCCCATCAAAAGTTACTGATCTAATGCAATAGACTCATACCCACCTTATATTCATCTACATTTATGCTGACCAGATTTTAGAAGGAAATAGCGACATATAAACATATCTGATTTCCAAAAACTGGTGGAGATCTACTAAAAGGTGCAAGAAATATTTTGCATTATATGAGACTATGAAATTGCTCAAGTTCAAGGAAATATAACAAGCATTTATAAACACTAAAACAATGTCCAAAAATGCATAGAAAACAGGTACTGATTTTTGTGCCAAGAATGACAAAGCTGAATGTATAAAAGACAGCCTTTTAGTAGCTTGCAATATAAGACACTTCACTGTAACCAGTTGAAAATGAAATAAAGCCTTGAATAGAGACAGATTGATATGTAAAGAAAAAGAAGGAGTTGAGGTTAATGAATTATTTCTAAATCAATATAAGGTAATAAAATTCTCTGTTCTGTGAAAATGAGAAATTTGCATTTATGCCCAGTGAAATATAGATGAACAGTGATTGTGCTTATTACACCTGTCACAGTGAAAAAAATCAAGGCATATTATCTACTGGTTACATTTCTTCAAAACTGATTAACCTTAATACATTTTTCCCTTCACTGATCTTATGGAGTTTACTGAATGTAGCGTGTCTTGATTAAAATTGCCCATGTCTTAATTCAAGTCATCCCTTTCTCTAATTCATCTATCTTTGATCATTTCTTTAACTGTTTAACTAATGAGAATAATGTAATTTCTTGGTCATGCTATGCTTAAAACATAAAATAGAGAGTTCTATAAGTGAAATTTTCAAGAAAATGAAAAGAAAAAATTAAAACAATAATGCTTTTGCTCATTTTAATCTATTTAGGATAGAAAAGCTTTGAAGGTAAAACTGGAGTTTTTACAAAGAGTCACAGAGAAATTTTCCTGATGTTCAAAAGTGCTATTCATTGCATTTTGCAGATATTCCATTCTGCTTTCTCTAACTCAGGCATCTTTGAAGTTCTATTATTTGATATTTCATGTTCCAATTATTAATGGATGTTTACAGTTGTTCCTCCTCCTTTTGTGTCATGCGACATCAGCAAATGGAGGTCCCTGAGGCTTTACTCCATTTCTGTCATTAAAGTTGACTCTACTTTGAGGAGGCAACTCTTCCCCAATCATCTTTTGAGTGCCTTCCAAGCTGGGAGGGCTCATTTTCTGGCATTATGTCTGATAGTATTTCTCTGCTATTCATAGGGTTTTCAATAAATAATTGTTTCAGTAGTGGGCTGCTAGGTCCTACTCCATAGTCTATCTTAGTCTGGAAGCTCAACTGAAACCTGTCCACCATGGGTGACACTACCGGTATCTGTAATGTTTGTAGCATAGATTTCAGCATCACAGCAACACATGAGCCCCCACAGTAGAGCAAACTAAAAGTCATGTGGGAGGAAAACTCCATGACATCGTGCTATGCCAGGCGCTGTATCAGTGGCTTCTCTGCTATTTATAGGGTTCTCAATGATGAATTGTTTTGTAAGTGGCTTGCCAGGTCCTTTTCCCATGCCTGAAGTACCTGATGTTCCCAGGTGGTCTCCCATCTGAATACTAACCAGGTCGACCCTGCTTAGCCTCCAATATTAAGTGGAATGGGATGCCAGAGTGCTGTGGCACCATGATTGGAGGAAGCATCCTTAGCAATCTGTGTTATGCTAATGTCATAACTCTCCTTGTTGAAAGTGAAGAAGATTTGAAACATTTACTGATGAAGATCAAAGAATATAGCCTTCAGTGTGGATTGGGCCACAATATCATCAAAACCAAAATCCTCAGAACTGGGTCAGTAAGCATCTTCATGATAAATGGAGAAAAGATTGAAGTTGTCCAAGATTTTGCTATACTTCATTCTACAATCAACACCCATGACAGCAGTAGTCAAGAAATCAAAAGACCCATTGCATTGAGGAAAATTGTTTTAAAAAAAGACCTCTTAAAAGTGTTGAAAAGTAAAGATCTCACATTGAAGATGAAGGTGCCCCTGACTCATGCCTTGGTATTTTCTGTCCCATCATATGGTTGTGAAAACTGGACATTGAACAAGGGAGACAGGAGAAGAATTGATGCTTTTGAATTATGGTACTGGAGATGAATATTGAATATACCATGGACTGCCAATAGAACCTATAGCTCTGTTCTAGAAGAACTGCAATTACAGTGCTCCTTGAAAGCAAGGATGGCTAGACAACGTCTTACATATTTTGGACATGTATTCAAGGAGGGACCAATTCCTGGAAAAGGACATCATGTTTGGGAGAGTGGCAGATCAATGAAAAAAAGCAGATGGATTGATTAAAGTGACCGCAACAATGAGCTTAAACACAAATAAGATCATGTCCCTGGCACAGAATCAGAAAGTGTTTCTTTCTGTTAGGGTCACTATGAGTTGAACCCAACTGAAGGGAACCTAACAACAAATTATTTGATACATAATCCTTGAATCAATCTTTTGTTTCTGTTAACTGGGTGTGTTTTTGTTATTTGCCTACCTAGCAACTGATCAAATTTTTCTAAAAGTTGATTTAATTTTATCATTGAGAAAACCCAAAACACAGCCAGGTGCAATGGTACCTGCCCATAATCCCAACAATCTGAGAGGTGGAGGCAGGAGGATTGTGAGTTCAAGGCCAGAGGCAGCCTGTGTAACTTAGCAAGACCCTGTATAAAAATAAAGAATGGATAAGGGGTGAAGTTAAGTGGTAGATATTGCAATGTATGTGTGTAAGGCCTTGGGTTAAACTCCAAATTACTGTAGAGAAAAGAAAGAAGGAAAACTCAAAACACCTAATTATGTATTTGTGATTCCACCAATTATGAGGAAAATTGACAGCTCTTGTCTTTCCACCTGGATCAGATCTACTACTGTTGTGGCCAAATCTACACAACTGAAATATTTTGGAATTTTTTATAAATACAAATCTATGTAGTATTAAGCTGCAATTTGGCTCAGTTGGTACAGTGCTGCTCTGCATTCTCTGAGGCCCTGTATTCCATCCCCAGCACCACATAAAATGGGAGAAGGACCTGGCAGTGCAATCCCAAAACAATCAGTCATTGAAAACCCTATGAGTAGTGGAGAAGCACTGCCATTGTGCTGGCATGGCACAGTGCTGGGAAGTGTTTCATCCTGCTGTCCATAGGGATAGGGTGGCTATGAGTCAAACCAACTCAACAGCACCTAACAACAATAGCAATGTGGTATTATAAAAAGTAGAACTGTAGGTCTAAAGGAGGCATTTCAAGTGCCATGAGTGAGACCATGGAACATCCCAATTGGATTAGTTCACTAAAATAATGAGTTCTATGCTGCTCTGTGCTCTCTGAGGCCCTGGGTTTGATCCCCTACACCATAAAAATGGGAGAATGACCTGGCAGCCAACTTCTGAAAAATCCTGAAAACTATCACCCATTGAAAGTCTTATGAGAGTCACTATGAGTTGGACCTAACTGGAGGGCACCTAACAAAATAACAACCACATACACATAATTGCTTAACAAAAGGAGAAAATTGATTATTAAATGTGGTCATTTTTGCCTCATTTAATTAAAAAAAACTTCATCAAACCTAATTTCAGTTACTTAGGCTTTTATTTCTTTTGATACAGTCGCAGGATGTAGCACAGGCTGCCCTCAAACTTGAGATCCTAATGCCTCAGCCTCCCAAGTGCTGGAATTACATATGGATGTCACCACACCCAGCTATGCTTTTAATTAATAATTTCTTAGGCCTAATTTTCATAAATATTTTTACAGAACAAATTTGTTTGCTCCTTATGCACATATAAAGTATAATATAAAAATGAAGCTATATCCTTGTCATTTTCCTTTATAATGGTTATTTAAATCACATTCAGTCTGTGGTACCTTGATCCACACAAACAATCATCCTCCACCACATACGTACACACACACACACACACACCAACACACATACACACGTGCACACACACACGCACACACACACACACACACACCAGTACCAGAGTTAGACTACTTTCTGCTGTGATTCTCTGAAAAGAAAACAGAAGGTGTGATATAAGCTTAGAAGAAATTGAAAATTAATATATTGAAATTGGACTAAAATAGCAAATTTTCTGTTTGGGTGAACAAATAACATATCCTTATTAGGTCTGTTGGATGTAATGTAATTAATTAAATATAATATGCAGATTCTTTTTTGGATGGAAATTAATTCTGCAAAGTTTCCTTCAGTACACAGTAATAAGAATGCTCTCTAGGTTCTCTCTCTCTCTCCCTCTCTTTCTCTCTCTCTTCCTCCCAATTAACAGGGCTGTAAAATATGCCAAACATTCTCATTTTTAAAGCACACTGAAGTATCCAAACCTGAATTCTTAAAATTCCTTCAACATTCCTTTAATTAATTTAAAACATAGGGACTATAGGTGGAATGTGCATTATAAAGTGATAAATGCGTCTGTCTAATATGAGAAAATTTCTACTAAGAATAAGCACAAATCTAGTTGTTTTTAGAACCTGCTGAGATTCAGTTCCTCTGCAGCAGACCCAAGAAAAGTGTGAGACAGAATAAATGTCCTATTTTCTTTCTTGTGCCTGGAGATTACTTTAGTTGAATGGGTGACTTCATCATTTTCTTGCACTGTTTGTAATTCTAGGACAATTGCCAATGGCACGTTTTTCAAAAACTATTCCAAAGCATCAATTCAAACCTTGTTTACACAAAAATCTTCAGGAAAAGTATTAAGCTGCAATATAGGCCCACTCTTTCTCTTTGGTCAGTGCTATCCAGCAGAAGGTTTTTTGCCACAGATTTTTTCCTGTGGCAATTAACATGAAATTGCCAACATCCATCATTTTTAATGCAAGTGATATTCATGCCCATCAGGGAAATATATGAAAGACAAATACCCAGATTGCTTAAAGGTGGTCTCAAGGTCAATCTCAATGATCCACCAGAAACATTTACAGACAGTTGAAACTGCTTATAATTTCTCAGTAAACTTTTAGAGGATTCTTTAGTAGATAAGTTGTATCTTAGCAATTGAAGTGTCCAATGCAAGTTTTAACTCAAAAAGTCAGACTTGGAGTAGGTTATATAAAAGAGAACACATTTATCCTGAGATGTGATCAGTGGCAAGCATCTCCCTTAACACTCTTTCTACCAGAGGGGCTGGTGCCTCTCTTGATTTAATACAAGATTACCTAAAAATAAACCTTGTTCTCATTTTTGTTTATAGAAGAAAAACACTGTGTGAGTCTGAAAAATATTTCACCTTTGAAATTTATAGTGGAAGATTTGTCAGTTAAACAGACCTGGGGAGGATCACTTGCAGGACCTTAGCAGATTCTTTGTCTGCAGCCATAGAACCCTGGTATTCCATCCTGCCTGATCTCAGTAGCTAACCAGGCTGGTTAATCCTTGGATGGGAGACTCCCAAGGATCTCAGTAGCTAACCAGCCTGGTTAATCCTTGGATGGGAGACTCCCAAGGATCTCAGTAGCTAACCAGCCTGGTTAATCCTTGGATGGGAGACTCCCAAGGAATACCATGTGCTGCAGGCTAGGGAGAAGGAGCTGGAAACCCACTCCTGAAACAAACTGCCATTGAAAACCCTATGAATAGCAGAAAAGCACTGGCATAGTGCCAGCATGGCACAGTGTCGAGGAGTGTTTCATCTGTTGTATATAGGGTCTCTATGAGTTAGCCCCAACTCGATGGCACCTAACAACAAACAAATTCCTAAATTGGATATCCAGCCACCTTCCCACTTGCTTTTGAAGATGTCACTAATTTCTTGCATGAGAATGATGATCCTTAAGTCCAGAAACACTGCATAAAAGTGAAAATAAAATTTAAAAGCTAGGACTAAATAGTATCCTCCTACAAGAAAGCAGTGAAAAACATTGACATTACTGAAACACATGAAACTCATTATTGAAACACGTCACTGAAACACATGAAAAAATGCTCAATATTGCTAGTCATTGATGAAATGGAAATCAAAACAACTCTGAGATTCTACCTTACCCCAGTAAGAATGGCCAAGATCAATAAAACAAATACCAACAAATGTTGTGTGGTTGCAGAGAAAAGGTAACCCTCTTACACTGCTGGTGGAGTTGTAAATTGGTTCAACCATTTTGGAAATCAATGTGGAGGCACCTCAGAAAACTGAAAATAGATCTACCATATGACCCAGTTATACCACTATTGGGAATATACCCAAAGGGAGATGAGTCATACTACAGAGACACCTGCACCTCCATGTTCGATGCAGTACTTTTCACAATAGCAAGGATATGGAATCAACCAAAGTGCCCATCAACAGAAGAATAAATAAAAAAACCTATGGTACATATACACAATGGAATACTACTCAGCAATTAAAAAAATAAAATGTCATTTGTAGCAAAATGGGTGGAATTGGAGAAAATTATTTTAAGTGAACAAACACAAGCCCAAAAAGAGAAATACCATATATTCTCACTTGTATGTGGGAGCTGAACCAAACTTAGAAGAAGGAAAAAGTCCTATGCATAAATTGGAACATAATAAAAAGCTCCTGTAAACTTACCATAGAGAGGAAAATTTAAGGAATGGAAAGAAGGAGGGAGGGATCTGGCAAAAGAAAGTGATGATGGGAGAAGGGTCAACAAGGAGAGAAGAAGGAGGAGCCGGGTGTGGCGGTGCAGGCCTGTAATCCCAGCGGCTGGGGAGGTGGAGGCAGGAGGATCGCAAGTTCAAGACCAGAGAGAAGAAGGAGGTAGAGGTCAACCTCAATGTAAACAGCTCAACTTTATTAGTAGGGGAAATAATAATAATACCAATAATACCAAAGGATGGCAATAATGCATATGGACTAGATCACTCCTGTAATACTGCTGAGAATGTAAAGATAGATCATTATAGAAAAAAATTTAGGCTTAAATAAAAATTAGGATGCATGTATATAGATAAATATTCCCACAAAAAGACATACAATTATAAAGGAGATCATTGGTGGAGCAGTGGGGATGGGAGAGGAGGATCATGAGAGGGTCACGGGGAGGTTATGTAGCAATGTACAATGAAATGCATATATGGAAATGTCACAATGAAATACATGTCAGAATGATAGCCATTAAGTTATACATTAAAAATTTCCAATAAAAAGGGAAAATATAAGTAGCATAGGAAGAGGGGTGGGTTCTAGTGGGGGAGGAGCAAAGATTGTAGAAGCGGGGATGGAGAGGGGAGATGACTCAGAAGGTTAAAAAGGGGGAGAGGACAATCTCAAGTTACATGACACAACTACCCGAATACATGGGAAAAAATGGGAATATAACCTGTAATTGCATGTGATTTTTACCACATATTAATCAAAAAGTTTCATAAATTATGTAAGTTGATGTTAGTATAACCAAAAAAAGTAATAGGTGCAACAGTAGAAATAGCAAGAACCTTACTACTCCATACTCCACTAATATTTATTAATAAAAATTTTTTAAAAATGGACAGTTTAACAACATAGACACTAGAAGTAAAACAAATGGGGATTTTTCTTTTCCTGTTTTCTCTTTTTTTTGGGGGGGAGTCTTAAAGATAGAGGGATTCTAAGAAATTATATCCCCAAGGAAGTCACTTGTAAGGAAGGAACAATTGCCAATGCTATCATACAATTTTAAAATAGCACCAGATTAGAAGAATCACCATGTACTTTTTATGCTTGCTTTTTCCATGGAGAAAAGTTGTGTCAGCTATGGTAAAGTAGATCAGATGATTTCAGAAACCACATCCTCAATACTCAGAACCAGATTCCACCTTTCTGTATTTCAGTATTATTAGTTCTGTCCCCAATTTCTTCCCTTGAAACCACTGCAAGTGTTCTCAGTGGGCCAGTGACCACGGCTGATGCTAATCAGGCCCCTCATTTTCATAACCAGGGTGACATTTGATGTGATGTAGGTCAGGCGAGAGAGGGAAAATTATAGGTAGGGAGTGGGTCAATGTGTGCTAGAAATATTAAACACATACACACATTGACCTTCTTTTAAAATTGGCTATCCAATTAGAGTTTGAAATACTCATTTGATTTTTCTATTCTAATTTTGTAATGATACGTTTTCACTGTTGGTGAACACTTCTCCCATTTTGGTATTCCTGTATCAGTTCACAACCTTAGAAGTGAACACTTCTTGCATGTACTCCTATGGTAGGTGAAGTGACTTATTTGATCTGAGATCGCAAAGGCCTGTAATTCATTTAGATGCAATCATCAGGGTGCTGTCACTCTGTGGAAGCACGGATATTTCCCCTCCCCCTCTCTTCCTCTCAAACACAGGATGCACTCTCATTTCTCCTCTCCTGGTTAGGGTGGCAGAGACTCACGGCTCTCCCATCTCTTCTTCACCTGAAACCTGGAGGGTCACTTGTTAAGTCAGGGTGCACAGGAAGCTGTCCTTTGTCTGCTCTAGTTTTACCAATGTTTGGATTATCTATTACCACATAATGAAGCACCCCAAAACTTCATGGATACAACACAAGTACCACTTTTAACGTCCTAAAGTTTCTGTGAGTCAAAAAACATGACAGGGCCCAGTGAGGCCAGCTCATCTCGCTATTATATCTGGAGTTTCAGCTGGAAGCCCTCCTGACGAGGGCCTTGAACTAGCCCAAGGTTCACCCACCCCTGGGTGTTTCAGTTGATGAAGGCTGAGTCCTTTGCTGGGGCTGTGTCCTGAAGTGGGTACATATGGCTGTCTTGAGGCCCAGCTTCCTTATAACATGGTGACTGACTTTGGACGGTGAGTAGGGTGAGGGAGTACTGTACCCTTTATTACTTACCCTCAGAAGGCTCAATATCACATCCACCCTATCCATATTCCATTGGTCAGGACAGTTGCAAGCAAAAGAGACATAAACTCATCTTTTGGTAGGAGGAGTGGTGGATGAACTTTATGAAGAGCATGTAAGATAGGATAGTTATTAGTAAGGGTGTCTTTGGAAAAATACCATTTGCCACCACCAATAATAAATTGATATAGTGTGTTGAACTTCACTTGACCGCTAGAGGCAAGGTGAATTATTAGGCTCCCTCATCCTCCAGCTATTTTCCATAATAACATCAGTTTCATAAGCCTGAGGATGTCTCAATATACTAGG
Source organism: Pedetes capensis (assembly GCA_007922755.1). NCBI lineage: Eukaryota > Metazoa > Chordata > Mammalia > Rodentia > Pedetidae > Pedetes > Pedetes capensis. Next base: position 9,768 of record VMDO01005672.1, on the reverse strand, counting down.
CCAAATCCTTCAAAATATTATAAGAATAATTATTTATACTAATATGAGATTCAAACTCTGCCTTCATAGACCTAATAATTATCAATGTCTTAGATTTCCAGCGTGATTAATTATGAACAATTATGTCTATATGGCATATGAGTACACTGAAATTTGGAAGAGTTCTGGGACTTCCCAGAGAGTCATACAAGTAGCATACAATGGAAACAAGACTCATATTATACAGAAAATTTAGCAGATGATCTACAAAGTGTGTAGAGTTCTGCAGTTTCCATTTTTTATTGTCTCCCCTAGATGTTATAACTATGATCTAATCCCAAAATAAAGTAACTCTTTGCATAAAAATACTAGTGCAAATACAACTATCATAATCTTGTGCTTAATACCCCCTACCACAACTTTACTACTCACATTTTTAAAAACAGAAAACTAATTTTGATAACTAAAGGTAGAAACTACAAAATCAAAAATGACCAATAAAGACAGCACAGTCAGATTATTCCAGACCAAAATTGTTTTCTTCTCTCTGTCCTTGGTTTAATTGATTATATAAGTATCAAAAGTAATGGATATTTCTCACTATTTGGTTATCTATTTGTTCTTGTTGTTAAGTGCCATCAAGTCAGGTCTGACTCATAATGACCCTATGTATAACAGAATGAAACACTCCCTGATTCTGTGCCAGGCACATGATCTTTTTATGTTTAAGCTCATTGTTGCAGCTACTGTGTCAATCCATCTAGTTGAGAGTCTTCCTTTTTTTCATTGACCCAGCACTCTCCCAAACATAATGTCACTCTCCAGGCATTGGGCCCTCCTGACAGCATGTCCAAAATATGTAAGATGCAGTCTAGCCATCTTTGCTTCCAAGAAGCACCCTGGTTGCACTTCTGCTTGGAGGGATCTGTTGTTCTTTTGGCAGTCCATTGTATATTCAATATTCATCTCCAGCACCATAATTCAAAAGCATGAATTCTTTTCCTGTCTCCTTTATTCAATGTCCAATTTTGGTACTTTATAGTAAAGCAGATATTTTACTGACATGTATTTTAAGAAAGTTTGAAGTCTATACTCATTGACAAAGTAAAGGCATAGCAACATAAATGAAAGAGCATCAAATATTTTTCTGGAACTTGTATTTTTTTTCTAAGACTACTATTATGAAGTTCCACAGACTGGATGGCTTAACCAACATAAATATATTTTCTTATAGCCTAGAGGCTACAAGTCCAAAATAAGCAGCTGACAGAGTTGGTTTCTCTGAGTTTCCCTCCATGGCCTGTTGATAACCATCTGGCCATCTTTTGGGTCTTCACAGGGTCTTTCCTCTGTGTGCTTTTCTTCCTCTGCATACAATATTCTTTTTATAAGAGCCCACCCAAAAGACTTCACCTTAACAAGACACACTTACAATGTCCTTATTGCCAGAGAACAAATTCTGAGGTACTAGGTTAGGACTTTGACATGTGATTTGAGGGGACATAATGCAACCCGTGGGCTGGGATTTGGCTCAGTTGGTAGAGCGTCCTGAGGTCCTGAGTTCAATTCCCAGCACCGCAAAAATGGGAGAAGGACGTGGCAACCCACTCCCAAGGCAATCCCGAAACAATCAGCCATGAAAACCATATGAGGATCGCTATGAGTCGGATTGCCTGCAGCAGTAGCCCTGTGGCATCCGATCCCGTCAGATCTCAGAAGCTAAACAGGGTCGGGCCTGGTTAGTACCTGGATGGGAGACCACCTGGGAACACCAGAAGCTGTAGGCTTGGGAGAAGGACCTGGCAACCCCCTCCCAAAAATCAATCTGCCATTGAAAACCCTATGAACAGCAGAGAAGCACTGACAATAGTGTTTCCCCTGTGGTACAGAGGGTCGCTATGAGTCGGATACTGACTTGACGGCACCTAACAACAACAACAACATGAGTCGGATACCGACTTGAGGGCACCTAACAACAACAACAATGCAACCCGTACAGAGTTCCATGAACTTTTCTTCATAAAACAAGCAGGAAAGATTTACTAATACTGTGTAAAATAAGTGTTTATTCATATTTGTTCCGATCAGGATGCCATACCATTCCACTGCAGAGAGGAGAGGAGCTGGCTAACATAAGGCAGGAGTGGTCCTTGGTGAAGCACTGATTAAGCACTTAGATGGTTTGAGCTTGGATGGGTTGAGTATGGTAAAGGCAAATGCTATCTGTATTTTCATAGTAGGGCAAGAGCCAACACAGAAGTATTTACTCCATTACTTCTTAGCGCTCCCATCGACCACAATCTAGTTGCTTCAGCTAGCTCTAAAACACTCTATGTCTGGGTTTCTATTATTGAGGCCAATATACAGAAGGGCAGTTTCTGCTCAGAAAGCTATCTCTTAATGCTCTTGCTGACAGATATGCAGGAAGAACCTAGGGATTTATGAATAAATAAAGACAAACTTTCAGATATCTTGCCAAATGAATTCTGAAAGCACTGAGAGAAAGGAAAATAAATTTTCATTCAAGACTAATCCCAAGACTGCAGACTTAATAACAATTCAGATATGACTTTTAAAATGTTATAAAAAGGTGACTTTTAAAATCAACCTAGATGTTATCTATTTTAAGTACATTTATCATTTTATTGTTTAGGTCTCTTATTAAAAATGTAGTGGCTAAGTATATTACATTTTTTTCTTTCTTTCTTAGACAGGGTCTTGCCATGTAGTCCAGGCAGACCTCAAACTTGTGATCCTCCTGCCTTTGCTTCCCTAGCACTGGTGTGTGTCACCATGCCCAGCTAAACACATTCAATTTTCACAGCCCAAACACATTTTAAAATATTTCATTAGAATAATTTTTAAATATGATAAATCAAATATGATAATAAGTTTCCAAGTAGTTTCATCACAAAATTCAGTGCTTATCAAGAATTCACCACCCTTTCTTGAGCTACTGCATTCTTGTCTTCTCTTGCACTCTAGCAAATTACTCTAATTCAAGTTCTGACCATCATTTCACTCCTGTATAATTCTGAACATATCTCTAGAAATTATAAACATCTTCTTACAGTTCTCAGCACTGTTATCAAACCTAACCAAAAAAAAAACACTATAATTCCTCCACAGTATCTAATACATATTCAGATTCCCCAGATTTTCTCCAAGTGTATTTACAGTTACTTTGTTTGAATCAGAAGCTGAATAAGGTCTTTCTATCCTAGTCACTTGCTACATTCATTAGCATATTTTTTAAAAACGAAATAAAAGACTTTAAACACCAAGTTCTTAGTCTTTTCCCTCACTTTTTCATGCTCAGAGAAATTCCCTACCCAGAACTGCCTCCACCTTCCACCTATGTATATGTTCTACAACAGCTGACCCCACATCAGGGCCTCCAGTTGCTCACTCTGAGAAAATCTCTAGCACCTGAGAAGGGAGGAGAAAGACAAATGATCACAGGACAAGAGAAGGGAAAAAAAATTCTAGGGCAAGACTAGTGAACAAAAATTTTATTTCTTTGGGATAATTTTGAATTTTTAAAAAGCAAGTAACCAAAGAAGTACACTGTAACCTCACTGTACCTCCAAAGGATGGTTTATTAAAACCAAGGTTCGTTTAGCAATTACTGTCAATCTGCTGTAATGAGTAGAGTGCCTACTATATTCGGATGCATAGAATGGAGAGTAAGACTGGCCTTCCCTTCCTTCCTTCCATCCTTCCTTCCTTCCTTCCTTCTTTCTGTTTTTCTTTCTTTCTTTCTTCTTTTCTCTTTTTTTTTTTTTTTTTTTTTTTGTGTGTGTGTGTGTGTCTGTGTGTGTGAATATTGAGGAGGTTGAATCCAGGGTCATGTACATGCTTTACAAACTATCTACCACTGGGCTGCACTTCTACTCCATTTTAATTTTTTATCTTGCTAAGTTACACAGAGTGCCTCTGGCCTCAAACTTGCAGTCTTCCTGCCTCCACCTTCAGAGTCTCTGGGTTTATAGGCATGCAACTACATGCCTGGCTAGAGTGTCTTTTCAAAGGAGGAAATCTTCATGGGAATGAAACCTTACACCAATGCTCATCAATTTGCAATGAGATTATATCCCAACAAACCTATTTAAGTTAGAAATATTGTAAACTGAAATTGCATTTAATTCATCTAACCTACCAAACATCATAGCTTAGCACCACAGTACACTGCAGAGCACTGGTTATTCACCCTTGTGACAGCTGCCTGGGGGTTATCATTCACCGTCGTTGTCCAGCATCTCAAAAGAGCACGATGCCATATATCATTAGCTTGCAAAGGATCAAAACTAAAAATCCAAAACACAATTTCCACTGAATATCATTTTTGCACCATAATAAAATTAGAATGTCATGAAATAGCATAAACTGAATAAGTTGGAGATCATTCATGTGATTACAATAATAAAACACATGAAGTATGATCAAAAGATAGGGTGAATATTTTTAAAATTATTACAGTATAAAGCACATTGTCATTAATCCCCTCAAAATCCTCTCCCTGGCTTAGAACACACTTATCCCATCCTTCTTGCCACTTTTTGAAGTGGTTCTAGAAATCCTCTTTCATGATTGTCTTTAGTTGTGTTATCCTGGCTGCCTTGATGTCCTGAATTGATTCAGAATATTTATCTTTCATGTAATTTTGGCTTTGGGAAAGAACCAGAAGTCATATGGTGCCAGATCCAGTTAATAAGCTGGATGAGGACATGATGAAATGTTTTTGTTTGACAGAAATTGCCATACCAGAAACCATGGGTGACACAGAGCGTGTCCTGGTGGAGGATGAAGCTAAAGATTCTCATGGAAGGACATGAAAACTGCTTCCAAAAGTGGTAAGGACAATGGGATGAGTGTGTGTGAGGACAGAGGGAGGATTTTGAAGATTAATGGCAATGCATCTTTTGCTGTAATAATTTTTTAATTTAAACATTCACATATGTTTTTGTTTGCTTTTGTTTTGTTTTTGTTTTGTTTGTTTGCATTACTTGAAGGGTTGAACTCAAGGCCTTGCACATACTTTGCAAGTGCTCTACCACTGAGCTGCACCCTCAACCCATTTTTTATGTTTTATTTGGAGAAAGAGTCTCCCTAAATTACACAGGCTGCCTCTTGCCTCAAGCCTGCAATCCTCCTGCCTCTGCCTCCTAAGTTGCTGGGGTGACAGGCATGCACCACCTCATCTGACTCTTGCTGCATATTTTGATAATGCCTCATGTGGGGGGTGCAGAATTCTAAGATGGTACCGAGGACTCCCACTACGTGGTGTACATGTACATGTACAATGCCCTCTGCTTGAGTCTAAGTGGAACCCGTGTACATATGTGTGTGTGTTGTTGTTGTTGTTGTTGTTGTTGTTGTTAGGTGCTGTCACGTCAGTATCCGACTCATAGAGACCCTCATAGTGTTTTCAATGGCTGACTGTTTTGGGATTGCTTTGGGAGTGGATTGCCAGGTCCTTCTCCCATTTTTGCGGTGCTGGGAATTGAACTCGGGACCTCAGAGACTGCAGTGCAGCGCTCTACCAACTGACCTAAATCCCAGCCCCATAATATATATATGATGAGACAATTGCACTTCAGCTAGTTGTTACATTGTACACAGTCACAAGACAGCAACTTCCATCATTATGGAAAGGGATGGAGGTCAGATGCATCCTTGCTGACCTGGGAGAAAGCCCAGATTGACACTGTGAACTACCTCGGGGGACACAGTGGCAAGAACCTACAGCAGCCTCAAAGAGCTAAGAGCCCTCTCTGCCCAATACCCAGCAAGAAAATAGGTGCCTCGTAACTCCCCCCACAGGAGCTGAATTCCAGTGACAAACTGAATAAACTCTGAGGGGAACTCTAGGTTCAAGATGAGAACCTCAGTGTGGTCACATGCCTGATGCCAGTCATTTGAGACCCTGAGCTAAAGATCTGCTTGCCTGGGCTCCTGATTCCTGAAAATGTGAGATAATAAACACATGTTGTCTTAAGAAGCTAAACTTATGGTAATTTGATATACAGTAGTAGACAATTAGTACACTTATTTAGCTCAGTGGGTAGAGCACTGTACTGCAGTCTCTGAGGTCCCGAGTTCAATTCCCAGCACTGCAAAAATGGGAGAAGGACCTGACAATCCACTCCCAAGGCAATCCCGAAACAGGCAGCCATTGAAAATCCTATGAGGGCCGCTATGAGTCGGATACCGACTCGACGGCACCTAACAACAACAACAACAATGCTTGTTTATGCCTGCAGCTATATCACTGTGGCATCTGATCCCATCAGATCTCGGCAGCTAAGCAGGGTCAGTCCTGGTTAGTACTTGGATAAGAGACCACCTGGGAACACCAGGTGCTGTAGGCTTGGGAGAAGGACCCAGCAATCCATTCCCACAAAAAATCAGCTATTGAAAACCCTAAGAATAGCAGAGAAGCACTGACAACAGTGTTTCGTCTATTGTTCATAGGGTCACTATGAATCGGACACCAACTTGATGGCACCTAACAACAATAGCAACATGCTTGTTTATGTATTATATCTTTACATTTATGCATAAGAATAACAGAAACCAGCTACTTTGGGGTCATGCAATAACTATAGGTTAATTGTGACAAATTTCCTAAGTAACAGCTGCCTGAAGGATGAAGGGAAGAAATGTGAGGGTCACATTTGCATGTATAAATCATGGTTCTCATCCCTTCTCCTTTGCTAAAAAAGCACTGATTTTGTTGAACATGTGCCTCTGTCCTTCGGGGAAGAAGGCAGCAGCCTTACAGTGTGGCTTCAACTTGGCCTGAGACCATCCTGACAGCCTCATTGTCCTTGGTGTGGGCAGGAAATTGCTGAGTTCTCCTCACTGTTAGAGGGTCACACACAGGGGGAAAGGTTCCTTTTTATTTCTGTAGATCATCTGAGCATGGTGGCTGCAATTGCATCTGCTGTCTTGGGTTAAGAGAGCTGGTACAAGAAAACAAGTGAAATGCTGAACATGGTAGAATAGAAAAATAGGATATGTGAAGCTCTGACCTTGATGATGTCATTGGCCCCTTAATTAAAAAACCATGAAGGCACCCTACCATAAGACCTTTTGTTGTTTGACTTGATAAATAATAAATTAAGCCATTTTCACTGTATTTTCTGTTATGTGCTGCCAAAGGCATTCTGATTTAGGCTTTTCTGCAGAATTATGTCCCATGTGAGGAGAAAGAACACATACTTGATTAGTGCTTACTATTAACAGGTCAGAGTACATCATCAAAACTCTCCCTCTCTCTTGACACTGTACACCCATCCTAAGAATCAGGAAGTTGAGAGTTGATGAGAGAGAACAGACTAGACTATCTACCCTTACCGCGGGTAGCGACTGGGGCTTAGCTCAGTTGGTAGAGTGCTACCTCTACACTATCCAAGGCCCTGGATTCAATCCCCAGGCCAGCAAACATGGGAGAAGGACCTGGCAATCTACTTCCTAAGCAATCAACCATCAAAAACCCTACTAAAAACAGAGAAGCACTGACATAGTGCCAGGCATGACACAGTGTTGGGGAGTGTTTTGTTCTGTTGTATACTGAGTTGCTATAAGTTGTACCTGACTTGATGGCACCAAACAACAACCAACACTGTGGACAGACCATGAGTGATGCAGTCATACATATTTTCTTATTAATTCTCAACAATGGCCTTTCACTGTACACAATACTTAAGCTTCCACAACATAAATTGGAATCTGTGATTCATCAGTAAAATATCTCATACCCTCCAACTTTTCTCTGTAGAATCCTTCCCTTACTACCATTAGTTGAAACCCAATTCTCTCCTATAGCTAGTGCTTCCCCTTCAGGTTTCTCAAGCCCCATACCACAAGAAGTAGAAGTGAAGTGTGTGTCTAGCTTTCCCTCATCAACGATTCTCCCTGTTCAAGACCATGCAAGCTTATATTTCCCCTACTTGTGTCCCTGTTTCCTCCCAGCCCCAGATTTCTTCTGTCTTTCTTCATTCTCGTGGTGCATGATCACGCCCAAACTACCCCTGTCTTAACTTTTCTTCACTTCACTAGGCACATAGGAAAATTCTACCAATATTCTAGCTCTCCGTATTTGAATTCCTTTCTTTCAATTGTCCTCAATCTTATCTCCATGAATTCCTATTGTGGACCTTGTCATCATCAATAAGCACAATCCCACCACAATCTCATTTCAATGAATCCAACGCTCTGAGCCCCACCTCTCTTTAGCTCACTTCTTTTAGCACTCTAGTGTCAATATTCTTCCCACCCCAGACTTTCAATCTACTGATCTTCTCTCTTTCTACTCTCACCTACATGATCTCTTCTCTTCTCTTCTTTCCTTACCTGGAATAAATTCCATAGGCAATCATTTTAATCATTCCTAGGTATAGATACTCAATTTCCTTACCCTTCAGCCTTCAGTGGACTTGTTTAATAAAATCATAAACCTAGATAAAACCAATCTCTGCCTCTTGCACTTATATAACAAAATAACATAGCAAAAGGAAAGTCCAACTATACTATCTTTTACTATTTTGAATTAAGGATTATAAATACTAAGTGTGCTTTTGCTAATAGCCTGTATAGTATGATACTGTAGCTGTTGTTGCTAGGTGCTGTCAAGTCAGATGCAACTCATAACTACCCTATGTATGAGAGAATGAAACACTTCCTGACACTGCTGTGCCTGGCATTATTGTCAGTGTTTCTCTGCTATTCAAAGGGTATCCAATGGTTGATTATTTCGAGAGTGGGCTGCCAGGTCCTTCTCCCTAGCCTACAGCTGATAGTGTTCCCAGGCAGTCTCCCATCCAAGGACTAGCCAGGCCTGACCCTGCTTAGCTTCCAAGATCAGGTGGGATCAGATGCCAGGGTGCTATGGCTACAGACATGACACTATGATATTATAGTATTATACTATAATTAATTGATCCATTTCCTTTTTCACTATGATAACTGATTCTTTCATACTTTCTTCTTGCTCCTCACATGTCCCACATTTTCTCTCTCATGCTTGTAAATAACTCATAGTTTTGCTTCTTCTAAGAAAATATAAGCAGTAATCTGTTTCAAGTGAAAGGAGACTAGAAAATTCCCCATTAAGAATAAACCATAAAAGCTGGAAAACTATATACAAAATCTTTGTGAAAGCCAAATAGAACTAAAAGGGTAGTAAAGAATTATGGTACATCACACAAGAGAAGAAAACTCAGAAAACTGAGCCTGGTGTTTATCCTAAGGAAATTTTCTGGTTCAGTAGATGCATGTGAGTGGAAGAGAGGCAGAATAGCACTTTCAATAGCCTGATTTGTCTAACAGGTCAAATACTGGAGTATAGCTCAAGTCAAGAAAGCAGGACCTGACACTATTAAACAAACACTACACTTAACTGGAGCCAAGATAATAAATATTAGCTATATCATAAGAATAAAACAAACCCAGAAATAGATAAATAAGGTTTGAATTATTTCAGTCCCTGAAACTAGATTAGATGATTCAGACTGATAGTGCCCCAATTGCCTTCCAAAAGCAAGCATATATCCGCCTTAAAGGAAAAGATTATCCTCAACAATTTTTAAAAAGGAGCAGGCACCATGGCACTAGTCAATAATTCCAGTGACTGGGGAGGCTGAGGCAGGAGAATCATGAATTCGAGGCCAAAGGCAACCTGTGCAACCTAGTGAGACCCTGTCTCAAAATAAAAATTTGAAAAGGGGGCTGGGAGTGTGGCTCAGTGGTAGAGCACTTGTCAAGCCTGTGTGAAGCCCTGAGTTT